>JAWZYV010012400.1:0-201369 GCA_038373885.1 Cheiracanthium punctorium | reverse complement strand
CTTACACTAAAGTTTTCAATTTATCATATTTAAGCTATATATAATTACAACCTTATTCCGTGGTAATTGGATAAAGAACGCATATTTTATAGCTTAATAATGTAAATACAAAACTAACATGAAATGCTCATTACATGAACATTTCATGTAACAACAACAATTCATGCATTTAGAAGATATTTTTGACGATTGAATATACAAATCCCATTTAGACTGTTAAAATCGCGGAAGTTCATCCAACAGTAGTCAGTGACAGTCTGGGGCGATAAATATATTTGAAGATTTACTCGCAATATAGACTACACAGACTTCCTTTGAACATTCCAGTACAATGGGAAAACAATACTC
Organism: Cheiracanthium punctorium; assembly: GCA_038373885.1. Lineage (NCBI taxonomy): Eukaryota > Metazoa > Arthropoda > Arachnida > Araneae > Cheiracanthiidae > Cheiracanthium > Cheiracanthium punctorium. The sequence goes on along the minus strand of JAWZYV010012400.1, from coordinate 201,021 downwards.
AGTGTATGATCATCAACTTAGGAAACAACATCATATACTTTCCATTTCTGCTTACTTTTCTTATAGACACCCAATTAATTAAACAAGGTGGGAGGGAAATAACTGAAAAATAAGTTTAAATCAGAATAACAGGTGGTTGTAAAAAAGAAAATGAATTTAAAGATTGGAAAGGATATCTATCAAGAATACTAAATAGTATAATTAAAAAATTGTGTTTATTCAATAAGAAATAAAAGTGAATTAGAGATCATATACATGCTTTTGTAACGGTGCAAGTAGGTGCATGTACCACAATATATGTAATGTCATAATGTATGTCTTTTAAAACACAAAAAGTATATCAGTGAAGCAAAAACAATGCAAGACAGAAAATATCAAGACAGAAAATAGTGAAGACAGAAAATATTTTCTGTCTATCAAAACATTATTATTATCATTACTATTATCATTTAAGTCTAACAAGACTGTTTTTAGAGATTTAAAAAGAAGAGTGTGTTGCGATACATAGATCTATTTACAAAACGCTGTAAAAGTATGCTTTTAAACATTTTAGCAAATTTCTGAGTTCAAATAGTATTAAAAATATGTAATTTAACAATGATACATTATGGTATATTAACAATGTCAAGAAGTTTGACTTCGGTAAATTTGAGGCCTTAGTTTGATGTCATAGAATTTTACTATTGATCACTCAAGTAGCTTAAACATAGTGGTACTTCTAGGAATCACATATTGCTTAGTTTCATGGCATTCGATTGTATATATGGTTACTGATAAAATAAATCTTAAAATTTTGAAGGGTGCACGAAAATTTAATGCCATTAAAATTGAAACAGTTCTAAATACAATAAAAAAAAGAAAAATAAATTTATGAGTTGATATTATTTCTGGAAGCGATACCACTTACATAAAGTTATTCCGGCTTAAGTGATTTTTTTCCAAAATCTCCTCATAAAAGGAATTCAATTTTCATACATTAAAAAAAATCAACAAAATAATAATTTTAAATGACTATTATGTCATAAGTCAGTAATACTTAGTTAAGATATCGATTACAAGGAAAACAGCTGTTTCAAAACAAATTCTTTTTTAATGATATATAATTTTGAAATTTCATATATTTTTAAAGAAAATTACTAATTATTATTAATTTATATAAAGAAAGAAGAATTATTTTTAAACTACTGCATTCATAAAATCAAACAGGTTCAATTACGTAACGGTACTCAACGTATGTATTTGTAATCTTCTGAGTCCCCACGACTTAAAAAGGTCCTGATGTCACTCATATTTCCACTATTTGTCATTTGAAGATTCACTTGTATATACTATATAAAGTTGCTGCTTCATCAAGGGAAGTCGCATCACTGGCCATTCAGTAAGTTTCAAGTTAACAGCTTCAGTAATTCATTCGTCATTTCTCTGGTCCGCGAAGTCACCTGTTGTCCTCAAAACTATAATTCATGCTATATACGGCGCATCAGAGTTATTTCGTGAGGTAGTATTTGTAAAATGTATGTTAACTCCCACCTTAGTGAACGTGACTAGTTTACATTAATCACCACTTCTGTGTGCTTCTGATTCATCGATTGCATCTCCTCAAAGCATACATGCGGCGAGTATGAAGAGCAAGATGGTAAGTAGTAAAATTGTGGTAAAAGTAAAACGCATTTTACAACACAAAGTGAAAGCATATTTTTACCTTATAATTTAATGCTTATATAATTTTCGAGTGAGGAAATTGTATAGCAATTTTACTTGTTTTACAGAAGAATTTTATTTTTGTCTGTTTTTCTGCTAGCATGCGTAGAGTTACCGATATGACACGATCATGTTTTAAGATTCATACAAATTTGACATTGCGTTGAATACTAACTGTATAATATTGCAGTTTCAATAGCCAGCAACGTACAGGTGTCCCATAACTATTGGTACAAAACTTAATATGAGACTGGGCACATAACGAGAAGTTAGAATCACATAGCAATATGGGGTCAAAAACGACATTTTTTCTTACATGTTAATAATCGCTTTGGGAAAAGTGTTGAAGTGTTCGTTTAATTTCTTAATCAACCTTCATGAACAATGGGCGTTTCCAAAAATTTTATTCATAGAATTTTTAATCTAACAATTTTAGTCACGTGCTTTTTGTGAAAGATATATTACCGTGCTTACTTGCGTAATAGTCGCAATTTTTTTTTGTGTGTCAATTTTTTATATGAAAGTCTTGGTGCGACTATCATGCGGAGAAAAATTGCTACATAATATTGTAACTCTAAAGCTATTTTTTCAGCTTCAAAACGGGGGAGCGAATATTATACGCGGGCGACTATTACGCGAGTAAACACGGTAGTTTTTGACAAAGCAATGGTCGGAAAATTCACTATTATTTCACCACTTGTTCCAAAGTAATTACTGGGGGCCGCATGAAGACATCGATTCCGACTACATATTGCTGTGTGATTCTTATTTCTTATTATGTGCCCTACCAGTGGCGCACCAGAATTTTAGTTTGGGGGGAGAACTGGGCTAAAAATACTGCTGAACTCGGTTATAGTGACATCGATAGTCGTTGCAACTCTCTTATAACGTCGAAATATTCGGTACCAGTTGACTTGCTCATAGAAAGCAAGCTCACTGTCAATGTAACTCGTTACAGAGTCTTAAATGTAGTATCTTTTCAGTAATGTTTAAACCGAGTTTAACTGTGTTTCATGCTCTAAAAGTAAGTATTTATTTAAAAATTAAAGCCTTGTTTTGGTAAAAAATATTTTAGAAATAATTTAAAGACGAAAAATAAAATATTTTAATTAAGTGATAATTTTCAATTTTTAAAGCTTTATTACTTGTAACTTTCCACCATTAGGGGGAGGGGGGACCATAAGCCCCATAGTCCCCTTCGTGGGTGCGCGTATGTACCCTCGCCCCCCCCCCCTTAAATTTTGTACTGATAGTTATGGGACATCCTGCGTACCGTGACAAAACAACGGCTGAAAATAATGAGTATTACCTCATACGTATGCCTTGTATGTAGTATATTCTGTAAAAATGCGCTTTAATTCTGTAGTATTTATTTGAGTTACTAATACAGTAACAAACAATACAATAATAACAGTTTAGATAAACGTGAAAATAAAATATTATTAGCTGATTATTACAACTCATTCTGAGAAAATTTCAGATGAGGAAGTTGCAACTTACGCATACATAATATCCGCCTCACCAAAACACTGATCGAACTAACTTTGCAAGAATCTAAAATTTTCTCAAAACTATCTAGGAAATTTCACTTGGTTTGATACTGATTTTAGTTTTTTCACTGGGAGCAGTAGTGATTACTACTCCCAACTTCCTCACATTAAAGTTTGTTAGGGTTACTCTGGACGTATACTTCCTAGTTGAACGTCTTATCATCTCTAGATAACATAGCGAAGATTTCGATGTTTTCAGATTTCTTCAAAACAAAAGCTTAAGATTCATAATGATAATTGCTTCTCCTTCTTCCATTTGCGAGAATTTCAGTTGCACGAGAAGCTGCCTCGATAAAGCTCTGAATGTGACAGTTTAAAATATTGTGCGCCCTTTTCAGATTCCTCTATCATTAAGATTATCATTCATTAAGAAAAAGGGGGAACGTCTGAATAATAACACCCCTCAAAAACTGAAAACAGCTCTGAAAATTACAAAATTAGAGTACTTGTACATCGCATGCACTGTCCACAGCTACAAAGAGTTGAGCTCTCTCCATCATCAGAGATTGGCTATTAGATTTCTTTGCAGAGGCTCTTAGAGATTTAAAGAGATGCTCTATTATGAGTCAATTAAAGTTAAATACTTGTTCAATCAGATCAGAATGTCTTATTATTAGGGAGATGTTTAAAGGGACAAAGCTCAAGGATAGAAGTGGGCCAATAGTATACTTATTGACTTTGGTGATCAAACTTACAATCCTCTTTATAAACCAATTTGACACTTTAACCACTGAACAATAACTATCTTTTGCTAAAGGTTTATTATTTTTTTTCTAGATAAGGGCAGATCACATTTTCAATTGAGTTGTATTGGGACGCTTGCACACGTTTTGAAGATTCGAACTATAATTTGGATCCTCATTAGCAAGATCCATGGACTTCTGAGCACCCCTCTACTGCACCAAGTTGCTACGTTTACACATGGTTGTTAAGATTTGCTTTTTAGATATAAATTAGTAATATTTTGTTATGCTTGTGTGTCATTAGTAAATACGTGTAGTAGGAAAGAAATCTTTAAAAAATTTTTAATTTTTGTTTTAATTTTTAGCAAAATATATACGATTCACATCCCTTCGAAACTAAGTCAAATTTTACGTTAAGTCTCTCATCAATCATACTTTATTCGATTAATTTACTTTTTCTCAAAATAATTTATTGATCGTTTAAAACCTACGCAATCAAGACTTACGCTCAAATACTCGTGTACAGAAGGAATTCTAACTATTTAGCCATTTACGTTGTTCCGAAATCAGATACTTTAGAGCCATAAAGCCCTGCTGCTTAACCTATCGTAATAACTGGATCAGTCTCCACCGGAGATTTGGAACGAAATCATTTCCGGCGTAGTTATTTTCAAAGATTCCAAATCTCTGTAAGACATTCTCTGGCCACCCCCTACCCCCAGCCCTCTTGCAAACCAAAACTACGGGCTACCGAGCGATTCCGCGTCGTACCTCTTTCCTATATATATATATATATATATTCGACCCGAAACCGTTCCAGAGAGCGTTTATTCCTCAATCCTTGTGCAATTGTGTCAAAAGGAGAACAGGGAAGGCCCTTTGACGTGCAACGGAACAAGAGCGTGTTGTCGTGAATGGGCGCGTAATGAATTACGCCGCTCTGGATCTGATCACAAGGGATGCTTCCAAGTGTGCAGAACCAACCCCCTTCCCCCCAACCTCTCGCCTCACCTCTCAATAACTCGTTACGTCGGAGGGTGCCGGTAAATACAGTGTACGGCAAGGACGGTTTTCACGCCACTACAAGCACCCGTCAAAACAAGACGCATTCTGGACACCCTGTAATTCAAATCCCAGTGGCGTGCGTGTGTGTGTGTGTGTGTGGGTCAAATCGCGTGACTTTCTCTAATCTCCCTCTCCCCCCCCTCCGCCGTTTTATTCCGTTTCCTCCCTTTCCCCCCTCCTCCGCGCGCGAAAAAAGGCTCCGCCCCCCTGGAGCCCCACCCGGGCGCTGCGCGAACGCTTCATTGGTCAGCCAAATTGAAGCGTGGAGGCAATCGATGCGGCGTCTCCATGGCAACCGGAGCGGAGCGGGGGGGGCGAAACTTCGCTGCCCCTACCCCCCTCGAGACGTACCGAAACATCTCCGAGGGTGCGATTCCAGAAGGGGAAGCGAGAGCGCACCTAAAAGAGGGTGGTGCAGAATTTCACACCACTTTAAGCGCCCTTTTTTTTGCCCACCAACCAACCATCCCCTTGGAAAAGGAAAACCGGCTCTGTTTACATTTTTTTTCCCCCGTCTCTTCCGTGTATATTTTTCCGGTGTGCCTCTAATTTTTCCGGAGAAGTGTTTTTGTTTTTGTGTCGTCTCGTGTCTTGTGGGTGGACCTGCACACACAAACACACACCGAGGTGAAATCATCAGCCTGTAACATCCACCCACCCACATGCAAATTGGCTTGCGCGGCGTTGATGTGACGTTAGCGGTGAGTGCAGCATCGTCTCTATTCAGGTACGTCCTTTTGTGTGAAAACCCTTCTCTCTCTTTGCAAAAAACTTCCGTCTCTGTCTCTGTGTGCGACCGCTCTCCCTTGCGCCCTCGACCGCTTCTGCCAGCGGGCCGACAGGGAGAGAGCGTGCCGGGGCTGTCCTCACGTTCGTTGTTTACACTGATCTCACTTCCGGTTGGCATCCCGTTGTAGCAGCACGAGGGACGTTTCCGCGCAGAAAAAATTACATAGATGAGTTGCGACAGAAACGTTAAAGTTGTCTCGAACCAAAACAATCAAAACATTCGGACACGTGTCTGCTAAATCTATGTTGAATTAGATAACATTGTCAAATGGCTCAACGCACACTTGTTCAAAATGTACCAAAGTGTAAATCAAGTTTCCTGTTTTATTCTTCTAAAAACTTGAAAGATGTTTCAACAGACACACTGTCTGAAAGTCATATGAGAAGTAGTTATTATGTACGACATGATTCACCTTTATAAAATTCAATACTTTACGAAATCAACACAGGAAATTTTATTTACACCCAAACACTTGTTTGAGAGCGTGTACTTCTGCAATTTTTGTTGTTGCTGTTGTTGTTTTAAAACACATGTGTCAATCACATTAAAAAAGAAAAATACGTGATTTCAGTGACGACCAATGATGTACATATCCATGCCAATATATTTACATAACGACATAGATCAGCAATGCTGCGTATCGTACCGTATAACACGCTAATTCAGTAACCGCATAATTTAGAAATTCATATTTTTGCTAATGAAGTGCTGTCATGAGTTATTTATCTATCTAACTTGATTTTTATCTTCACGCACATATTTGTTCAGTCTGATTTAACAATATAATCGTTTTAATTTAGCAGTGTATAACATACACACACACACACACATATATATATGGATAGATATAGATATAGTTAAAAATGTCTGTGTTTCATTTTTAATTATATGGATGTATTTCTACAGAATTCTTGTTAAATTACTATGCGGCTTAGTTGAGTGCAGTTTTAGAAACTAAGCATTGTTCTCCATAAAAACACGCAGTATATATTTTAAACTTTTCATATTTATTTCGTGTTGTGTTTGTTTTGAAAAATAAATCAATTACTAAACAACAACAACAACAAAAAAAAAAAAAAAAAAACTAAACTAAGACATTCATCCTACACTTGAATACTTCTTGAGTAGATATAGCTGTAAGTGTTGATTAATAAAGCGAGTGGCAATATTTTCGTAAATGTAGCATGATTGTAGTGTATATAGGTATAGTTTTTCAAATAATGGATATTTTAGTAATATGATATTTCTTCTGATAATAAATTTTTAGGATTAAAGCAATATTCCTTTGAATATACAATATTTTGGGGGGCTAATCATACTTTCTAAATTACTCTTATTTAAATCAAGCTAATGGTATGAAATCTATAGTAAAAGTTTTGAAATGTTCCATAATGTTTGAAATAAAAGTGTCTATTTCATTGAAATTAGAATTATCGTAAATTTTTAAGATGTAACACTGCTATTTTAAAAGGACTTTTTTAATAATTAGTCACATTTAGATATCTTTAAAAGAACTTACTGAAGAAATTAAATTCAATTATTTGAAAATTTTTTACATCATCACGTGGTTTTGTTTTGAATTTATGGTTGACTGACCTGCGTTTTGAACACGTATCTTAAATCTGGTATTAAATATTTATGAAAGCTTCATTGTTATATGTATGTATGTATATATATATATATGTATGTATATATATATCAGTCTTTGTTATACATAAATGAAGAACAGGTGATTCAATGCTTCTATAATCATTTGAACATCATTGTAGCTGTTATTTCTAACTAGCGAAAATTTTTTATACAGCTCTTGTTGAAGTTGGTAAATGCTTTAACCATTGCTATGGCTTGGTTGTGCGCTATAGATTTTAAGAATAACTGAAAAAACTAAACAATAAAAATCATCCCGCTTATTATTATTGTTATTATTTAATAATAATAATTAGACCAAATATCATGAACATGCGAAAGGAAGTAAAAACCAGTAAAATTCAATAGAGCCCAGATACGGAAATAATACAATACGAGAAATATACAAACATTAATTAAATTTCTCTCGTTACTGAATTTTTTTAGGTGTTTTCAATCAAAGCAGTGTAAATAAAGAGAAAATGTATCTTTAATGTTATCAACAATAAATTTTTCAAATAATTAGTTGCTTAAAACGATTTCGAGATATATTAAACATCTCCACTTCACGCACTTTATCAGGAGAAAAGTACAAACTAAAAACTATGAAATTACAGGTGAAGTAACACATAATAAATATATAAGTAAATGTGAAACATAATTTAATTATTGACTATTTTTCTGCACAAGGCGGGAAAAAAATGTTAATATCTCAATAGGGCAATAACATACTGTTGAAAATTATATTGTGCGCCAAAAATCTATTCCATGTTTTCATAGAAATGTGGGGTGGATAATGAACGTGCTATTAGTTCAAAGGTTGGGAGGTTTTATGGCTTATACAGAGCAGTTAGTGGTCAAGTAAAACTGAAAAATCTGAAATAGTAAAGAAGTTTTACTTTAACAGAAAAAGTCAGGGAAACTTGTAAATTTCGGCTATAAACCTGGAAATCTTTAAATGTACCGTAGAAAATTACCTGAAGTCTGCATTTATAAATTAATTTTACATTTGTCATGTGCCTAAAAATAAATAAATAAATAAATAAAAATGACTTGACAAAGCTTCACAAAAGTGGCAGATACGGCAGTTTTTTGGAAGAGAGCCTGACTAAAAAGAAGGAGATAATTCTTATTACACCCAAACAGAATGTACAATAAATAAAAATTATTATACTAAAGCACTATTTTCTTTTTCTTTTTTTTTAACTGGACCTCTAAACAAGAAGTCTATCTGCCACGCTAGTTTTGCGCATCTATATCAAGTCATATTTAGAGCAATTTTCCAACCCTGAATACGCTAAAAGCCCTCACAGCATTCCAAAATAATAGCACGATCATTTCTCACACCCACATTTTCATGAAAACATACTATAAGCTTTTGTTGAAAGTTAACTGTCAATATCATTACAGTTCAATTGAAAGCCAGCTTTCTTTTTTGCAGGCGCTATATTTTTATTTTTCATTAACTTCTATTTTATAGATCAAACGTAAGAAAATATTTAAAAGAAGCTTTTTTTCTCCTTTACTTAATACGATGTTAATTTTTTCTCTTTATGGGTGGAGAACCTTTCTAACATCTAAAAGCAACTGCGAAATGTTTGCTCGTTTAATAATGTTTCTAGTCAGACAGTTATCCCCAGTTTTATTATCTCCAGATATTTTACCCTAGCTACTATCTTTACAGCCCATGTTTGTGACTCATCCATGCTGTTGTGTTAGAAGCATTTTTCGTGTTCACACAGAAAATTTTCAATATTAGTTTCTACGACCTTGATTACGTTTACAGGACTTCCAAAATTTTGTATTTCTCTGTATCAGTGAACTGTACCGGTTAGATAGAGAGTGGGAGGATGGGGACATCAGAGATAGAACATAACCAAACAAAAAGTTTTACCAACAGAGAGTATGGTTTTAAAGGTACATTCCATGCAGTAGATAGAAATCTAAAAAAAGTATTGGTGAAATTGAGGTTGCAAGTGTAATAATATTATTCTTTGCGCATTGATTATTCAAAGTGTAATAAGATTTACAATTACTACGTGTAACTGAATGTCTGAAAATAAAGAGGAGATCATGGTGGAATATGTTATCATTTTTTCGGTAAGTTTTTCAGTGGTGATTTCAACTGATGTGCAACGATGATCTTCGCCACGATAATTTCTATCGTGAAAAATGTTTGTTTCACTATGTATTATCACTTTTTCTGTCAGTACAGTTCAGAAACACTTTGCGCGATTTTGAATCGATACACGACAGGTTTGCCTGCAGTTTTGTAAATATACTAAAATCTGGAAACTCATTACTTCTATCGTTTATATATTTGTTTATAAGATCTAAAAAAAATTAAGTAATGCTTGTTACGTGATTCATTAAATTTAAGGATTTAAAACCGCAAAAACATTTTGCTTTACATTATTGCTAAAAACCTTGTAACATCTAGAGTTCTAATCATGTTTACTGATTATTTTAAGAATAATTTCAGCTTTTATGAAAATAAGAAAATTTTATGAAAATAGTCTTATACTCGATGTTTATTTGTCAGTTATTTCATTCGTTCATTTCGTTCATTATTTCATTCGTCACATATTCACTTGTTAGTTATTTTGCTTGTCTTTAACTGGGATGTATAGAAATACTTTTTAATACTACATATATTTTTATTTATTCAGTTTCAACTACTAGATGTTATGTTCAAAGACTTTTTAAATCTCTTGATTTGGGTGTGATTTGCGTAGTGATGGTAAATACTATTATAATTGTTAATTACATTAGTAATAAAGTTGTAGAAAGAAATGGGTAAATTAATTACTTTATTTATACATTAGATAATTTACTTCAGCAATGCTTACATATATAAATTCTTAAATTAAATTTGCCACAAGAATTTTAATGAATAATTTTTTAAAATGACATTAGATTACAAAAATTGACATTAGAATACATTACAAAACGTTACATTAAAGCATGGTCATTCACTATTCTAAAATAATATGATTGTTTAAAAATTACCTGGATATTAAAGCCATTTAATATTGTTTATGAATTAAATTTTCTTCAGAACATCAAAATCCTCGAGTTACTCATTTCATGAGAATTTCTTGAGTACTTTGAAGCATATACGAATGTGCTTTATTATGCATTTGAATGCAATTAATGTTTTTTTTTTCTCCTACTTCTTGAAAGTTTTCTCAAAGTACTGTCCTCTAACTTTAGCCATACGAAGAACATGCACACATGTTATGATGAAGATTCAGCTAGCTGTTGTTTTAAGAGACAGTCAACGTACTGAAAAAAAAAATGATAACGAAAAAGCACATTTGATCACTTTGTATGCTAAAAAGATAATAACTAAGATGATGAGAAAAGATGATGCTAATTAATATTATCAGCAATATTAGAATAAAATTAAGCTATAAACATTTGCTTCGAATCTTTCGTTTAAAAAACCATAATTTTCGAAAATTACACAAAAGTGCTAATAAATAAAACTGAACATCATAGTAAAATTTGAAATTTAGTGCATTTTTGCTACGCAGCTATGTATGAGCACTTATTGCGCAAAATATATTAGTACTTTTTTTTAGTTATTTAGAAATATCTCATGAAACAGCTTAGATACGTTGCTTCGAATCTTTCGTTTAAAAAACCATAATTTACGAAAATTACACGAAAGTGCTAATAAATAAAACTGAAAATCGTAGTGAAATTTGAAATTTAGTGCATTTTTGTTACGCAGTTATGTATGAGTACTTAAAAAGAAAATAATATTTTATTTATTACACACAGTTGTTTTTTCTTTATTAAATTTATTGTAATAATCTGCTAGGTACTGGAAATTGTGAAATTATGCTTAAATGCTTTATATAAAGTTTAAATTTTTATCTGTCTGTATCGTCATAACTTTTGTATGTTCTTAATTAACTCTTTCATAAAACTGTTTAATAAAAAGTACTATGATGTTAATTCACCAGATGAAAATAATTTTAAGTAATAATTCAAAACAGAAATCAGTATTTTAATTAATTATGAACATGCAAGTAGTATATGCTATAAGTATTTTAAACTATGTGTAGTTTAAATTTTCGTTTCGATTGATATCGATAATCCATATATATATATATATATATATATATATATTATAGCTAACTTACTTAAAGTGAAATCCCAAGATAATCCATTGATGAAGTGAAATAAATATAAAAATAAAAAAGCAGATAGCACATGGTGCCAATTAACGAGCTTATACCGAATAAAGTGTTTAAATATTGCCTTTTAAGGCAATGAAAGAGTGGATAAATTTTTAAGCCTAATCACATGTATCCACAATAGTCGGATATATATATAACTAACAAGTAAAACACAAAACATACTACAAATAAGACATATCTCGCATAAAAATATAACAGCTATTAGCAAGAATTAGAAACCAGATTTTGAAGCCAAATAAAGTGCAAGAATTATTGTGATAATATAATGGAACGGAAATTATAACCACTGTCACCATAGTCAGGGGCCACAAACAGTGGATTATAATTTACAGCAAACCAAATAGTAGGATTTCGGTTGTGTGGCATATCAGAAGAGATATTAACTCCACACATCTGGGCCCTACCCTACTATATAAAGGAAAGAAGAAATAAAAAAGATAACAAAAATTAGAAATAGGAATTATAATTTTACATACCAGACCTTGAGCACATGGAAATTTCATTTGAACAATTGATATGTGTTGCCAATGCTAAGAATTGTAAAAAGTGAAAAATGGTGCTGCCAATAAATAAAAGTGTAAAAGTGGAAAGAAGAAAGTATAGGAGTTGCCAAATACTAAAAGGTAATATTATTAAATTTTAAGAATATCCAAGTATATTAATATAATAAATATATATTGAATAATAATCAATTAAAATGATTGAATAAAATAAATAGTATAGCAAAATTAAATATAACATATTGTTTAAAAAATATAATGATTATTATTATTGACAAAGTATGTATAATAAGTTATTGTATGACAGAAGATTAATCTAGTAAATAAGAAAAAAATAAAAAATAATGTTTAGGACAGAATAATCACAATATAGGAACCCCGGTTTTTTTTTTTTTTTTTTTTTTTTTTTTAAATTCCTCCAGATATATATATATATATGCATGCATATACACAACGAAATTGTTTTTAAACATATTACTTTTTTTTTTAATGAGAAAAACTTCCTCCGCCCGACCCAACCATCCAATTACAACCTTAAAACCAAAACCCCACCCAACCTTCAGTAAATTAACAAAGACATTAGACACATCATTGTTATAATAGATTTTAGGAATCAAGAATTGTATATAATAGATTTTAGGAACTTAGTGGGATAGTTGTATTGTCTAGCTGACAGAAATAGAGATTTAAAATTGGAGACTTTAAAATCATCAGAACATAGAAACTTGATTCTACAGCAGTGATTATAGATGATATTGCGAAATACAGATTTATGTAAGCAGGAGGAAAAATGAGTAAAGCTATTTACTTTAAAGCTAAAATTTTTACGCTTATCATATATATTGAAACTAAGGCTATTTCTAGGAGTGATGGAGATACTTAGATCTAGAAAACTAACAGAATTGTTAAGCATATCATTTTTAATTAATTACAGAGCAGATGGATTTTTTATGGGGAAGATAATGTTATTATTATTAGTAGTGTTTACAAGTAAGATATCATCTATATATCGTTTAAGAATGATGTGTGTATTAGTATATTCTTTTCATAGTAATATAAGTAAAGATCTGCAAGGTAACTAGATGCTGAAACACCTTGTTGTATACCATGATTTTATAGATATATTTTATTGTTATGTAGAATAAAATTATTATAGATAATAAATTTAGATAGACAACTGAAATAAGTTACATCAACATGGGAAGGGAGCTGAATATTGTTAACACAAGTTTCAAATAATTCATTAATTACATTGTAAAGGTCGTCAAGAGGAATATTGTTGAATATATCTTTAAAATCATAGGTATATAAAGAGGTAATATTACTAATAGTACATATTGTATTGCGTAGATCATAACTATTTCCTATAGAGATAGAGTAATCATTACGTTTTATATAATACTCATGCATAACAGACAGTATCTTTAATAGAAGTTTACTTGCTACATTGCTATATGTATTACATCCTATTGTAACAGTTCGAAACTTTAAAGGCGATTTATGAAATTTAGGGATTATTACAATATAAGGATAGGTTAGATTATTATGTTGTAGGTTGAGAAGTTTATAGAAAGCCAGAATATTTTTGTTACAAAGTACAGTAGACAAATTAGTAGAGGAATAGATACTGTTATTTAAAATTGTAGAGGCTAACAAGCTATGATATAACTGTTTACAAATAAAAGCATAGTTATTGGATGATTTATCTACATAAGTAATTATGAAATACTGCTTTATAAAGTCTATTTGAGTATGAAATTGACTATTGACAGGAGAACTATATTTTACAATATATATATATATATATATATATATATATATATATATATAATCCTATTTTCAAATATTTCTTCCTTTTTCGAAGTACCTCAATAAACTAATTTTGATAAATATACTGAGAAAAATACTGAAGCTTCTTAACAAAAATATGCATCATTTTATAAACTTAAATTTTTACAACGAAACAATGGAATTGTGTTTGGCCATTACCGTCAAATATGATGCACCCTTTTATTGATTCCGCTGAACTTTATGTGCAGTTTCTTTCATTTTTATAAAATTATGTGATGAAATATTACCTCCTGTAAAGAAGAAATTAACTTTAAGTATTTTAAAATAAATGATCTGCGTCAGAGCGCCCCCCTTTTTTAATCACAACATCGCTACTCATTCTGCAATAATTAGATTTATGAATATGTATATTTACTATTTAGTTTATAGACGGCCATAAAAAAACTACATAGACCTAAAGGGAGAGGTCTGTACAACCGACTGAGATGAAATTTCAGAGATAGTTATTCAGGGATATGGAAACGAGATTCTGTAAACGGCAATAAAATGGCCCTCACGGTTACGGTTATAGGTACAGAAACTCGAAAATTTTCGAACGGCAACACCTTTTTTACCCCAGGAGAATGATTAGCTTATGTTAAAACTTTAAGGAGCATTGGAACGGTACGTGTATCACAAAAAACACGTTGTGGTGGTATTGCCTCTTAGCAAGGTTTGCTGTGTTTGCCCACCGGCTAAGCGGTGACTGTCACCTAGAAGAATTTCTCGACTTTTGAAAGTAAAAAGGCATAAGGATATTCACGAAGAAAAAGCAGATCTGCAAATGGAGGGGAAAAAAAAGAAAAAAGTAAAACATTATCGGGGATGAACAGTGAAAACTTGCATGTGAAAGAGGTCAGACAGCACAGATTAGAAAAAATAAAACTTTTATTATGATTACAAATTTTCCAGATGGGTGTCACCACAGAAAATAGCGCATTGCATGCGAGATTGTGGGCAATAAGCATGAACGTAGCATAGCATGAGAGTTTATCGCAATCTCGCGTTTGACAGAGTCTTTCGAATCCTGCAAAGTTTGCGGATTGCATGCATAAACTGTAGATCTGATATATAACCAGAAACAGAAATTCGTCGGAGTGAGGTCACAGGATCGCGGAGGCTACGGTAATGGAAAATGAGCTGCGATGACGCGGTCACCAAAATTCTGTTCCAGGATACTGCGAAGAGACGTCGCTGTATGTGGAGGAGCGCTGTCTTGCATATAAACGATGGTATTCCGTGTATTTCGCCGATGCAATTCTAGTATAACATGATTTTCAGCGTGGTTGTACAGCGAAAGCCTGTCACAGAGCATGTTACAAACCCTGCTGGTGTCGTTTCCACAAAGAAGTACGGTCCGAGAACAATTGTGTCTGAAATGCCTCACCCCACCAAAAACTTTGACGTCGTATAAAGGTATTGGTACCGCAGCAGCGTGTGGATTAGTGCCTGCCCAGTGCACACAATTTTTGATGTTGGCGTTGTCAGTTAAGGTTAAATCCGCATCGTCAGACCATATCATCGCCATCATATCGGATAAGATATTGATTTCCAAAGTCTAAACGTTATTGATTATTCATAAACTCATGAAGGGCTCCCTGCAAGATCATGTCTAGATGAAAATAAAGTAATCAACAAAAACAACACGTATAAAATAGCCAATATTCATCAGAAGGAGTTTAGCGTAATAAAACTATAAGTTTCAAGCTCGGTGTCAGGAGATTCGCACGTAACATTCGCAAAGTAATGTAAATAGCTAAAAAAAAAGCAGTCCTACTCTTATGTAATTCTTTTTTTTATTTTTTACAAAAATTATACATAATGCAAAGGACACCCATTCTCCTGGACCTACAGATGCAAATAAATAATCTTAGAGTACTCAAAAGGCAAGAACATTAGGACATCTAATTGTAGAACAAGAACACTTTGCCCCCCTCTTCCCCCCAAAAAAATCAGCCCTTAATCTTTCAAGCAGAGCCAGTATCCGATATAATCAGCGTGCAGAAAACCGGCCTCATACTTCCGTCGCTCTCACTTCCTTAGATCTGCATTCGCAAATATTATAGGCTTTCATGAGACGCAATTCAAAGCATAATTTCACTTGCTTATTCACTTGCATATAGAGTATTTAATTTGTATCTTTGCTTTTTGTTTATTTTTTATTTAAGAATTCTCATTTTAATGGCTTGGTTCTTGCTGCAGTTACACAATATATATTTTTTCTACTTATAGTGACAACATTTAAAAAAAATCTCATATTGGTATCTTTGAATTTTTCCGCGTTGTTTGGTTATTTCTCTATACCAGTGTTCATTCCTCTAGGTGGCTATCTTGTCCCTTTTTACCAAGAAACCTACCGAAAACAGGCTATTTTTTATTTGCATATATCTAATGGTGGCACCTGATAAGTGAAATTAGTGTATGCAAATTTCCTTTTCCTTTTTCTTATTTAGACTTTTGGTCTGTCATGCGGGTTTTTGTCGGTATGTTACGACTTGTGATTCTATTTCTTGTTCGTAAAGTTTTTCATTTATCTTGCTAGCTTTTATTAAAATTATTTTATTTTGCTGAAGATATGATTGATAGTTGCTTATTGACTCGATTCCATACATTGTAAATTTAACTACTTTACGTTAGATAATTCCTAAAATTTCGACACTGAGAGAGCTACTACTTTCATTTTTATACGATGATACATAATGTAAAATAAATAAAACTTTGTAAAGTAGCACACATCAAAGGTTCTTATCAAAGTGTACACATGTTTCCATCGAAAAAATTTCGATCTTCATCAACACTCTAGTAGATGTCTAAACATCGAGGCTGTGTATGTATGTCTACTGGTGCTAATGTAGATCCAAATTTTTTCGATCGAAACATTTGTGCACTTTGATGAGTACTTTTTATGTGTGCTATTTTACAAAGTTTTATTTATTTATCTTTTAAACACCAGTTCCTTTTGAGTGCATGTACTCCATTTGTAATTGAAAGATGGATAGTAAGTGTACCAAGTAAAAGTCGTCATAAGATACATATCTATATACAGCCATGTGTATTATGACATTTACCTTTGGTATGCTGTAAATAATCAATATCGAACAAAGTTACTTATGTAATTTATGCTTTAGAATGTACGTGTATTCGTTTAATATCATAAAGGGTGGAATTACTTGAGAAACCATCGCTAACCTAATGTACGTAGAATTGTCTTCTTAGTATTCGCATAATGTTGTTATATGCACATGTGCAGAAAAACACGTGTTCATGGATAAAGAGTTAGTTTTTCATCATCTTAAACTGATAAATCAAGTAGAGGAAATTGGCGTGCATCTTCAGTTCCTTTTGTGGTAAAAATGCTTAAATTTTCACTCTACATGACTTCATTTTAGTATAGTAATTTATAAAACACTTCCAAATTTGATATAGCATTCCCTTTTTATTCTCTACATATAAGGTTACTTGCTTAAGAACGCAAAAACTTAAGAAAGTATATGGACTACTCAAACACCTGTTAATGATCACATTGGAGAACGTATTGAATTATTTATATAATTGCTTTTTCCTATAGCAAAGCACAATACGGCTATTTTCCAAAGGAAGGAATGCTTTGGATGTTTTACTTTGTAAGGGGTTGTAACGCTCATCTAATTGCTTGATTGTGTTTTTTAAATACTCGTTTTTGTGATATAGATTACATATTTAGTATTTACTGTCATTTGTTTTCAGTTTCTTAAAATTAATTTGTTTAAAGTCAAGCATTTGCACTTTTATTTCTGTTCTCATTTTTCCTTACTTCAGCTTTCAAGATTTATATTTTGCTTTTCCTGCATACAATAGCCTTTTACTAACTGAGAGACCCCTACTTGATCTAAAAATAGATTTTCTTACTCCAGTTTGTAATTTGACTCATCCACCTACTGTTCGCTATTATTTTGGCATACTTTATTTCAATTATTTTTGATGCCACTACCGGCTTTCAAAGTTATGCAGTCGCTGCTTGTTTACTCTAATTTCATTGGTCTAAATTTATTGTAACTCTGTAATTGCCATTGGTTATCTCTGCAAGTGTATGTTCTACCCAATGTGAAGTTCGGTTGGCATAAAAATTTTCTGACTTACTTCACCGCTTTTGGATTGTAAAATGCAGACGTAATTTTTATTCCGCTGGGCCACCACCAGACCGCAATATTTGATTGTTTGTTGTAAACTGATAAAACATATATTCCATTTGATTTTTATGCTCAGCAACTAAATGTTTCGAACCTGAGGTTTTGCAATGACAATACAAATTAATTATCTTTTTGAAATACTTAAAACTAAATTCTTCATCGCATAAAATTGGTGCCAACTCAGGCACTTGCACTTTTTTCATTTCTGGTGATGGCCAAACAGCTAACTTCTCCAGGCCAAGCTGCAAATTGAAAACAAGGAGTAGTGAATATGAAATATGGGATCTACACCACAGGACTGCCCGCCAGAATATCATTAATAGAATGAGCTATAATGTTTAAACAATTAATTTTAATTCTGTCTCTTTTGCGAAAGATCAATTAATTTTCCGCTAAAATTGTTTGAAGAGTTCACTATCACTTCACCACTTCTTCCAAAGTGATTAAAGTGTCATGAAGACAATGTTTGTAACTTCACAGAGATGTGTGCTCTGGTTCTTTCAAATCTGTACAAATTTAAACGAAACCCTTACCAGCACATTTTATAAAGTATGAAGTTTGCCATCCACACTTTCAACTTATGCAGATGTCCAGTTATCGAAGCCGCTCCATGCTCTTGACTACACTGTGAATACGCGTTAAAATTTGCTTCGGTAAATTAATATGATCTCTTCTCCTTCAATAAGTAACTATTCGTAATCTAATGAATTAGCAAAATAATGCAGATTCTTGTTTGCCTCTTGGAGCCTGTGCTTTCACTTTCGCTGGCTACATCGATCTCCTTTTATAAATGCCTCATTTACATGCTGGATTTTTTTCCTCCCCTTATCTCTCTTTCCTTTTACCCTGAAATTTTTTCCCGTTTTTACGACGCTGTTAGCATTTTGAGTGTTTTGCTGCTCCATGTAGATGATACTCGTAGAGAAAAAAGGAGGTATTCACGAAATTGAGGAGAAGCGAGGAGAAAGCTGGAGAAAATAGGTGCAATAACCACTTTTCTGGGAGTTTTCATAAATATTCATTAGGTAAAGTTTTTTTTTAAAGAACAATAGTTATTTAACTTTGAAACAAGGTGTAGTATGTTGAGCAGATAGCTGAAAAATGCCGCGAAAAAAAAAATTGTTTGTAAAAGCATTAGTTTTATACGAAAATAGAGGGGGGGGGATGAAAGAAAAATAACAATGAGGCAAAAGAATTCGGGAATACTTATTACTCTTGTTATTATTACTTGTTCTCGACATTTGTATTTTATTGTAATCTTGTGTCAGTTAAAAAAAAAAAAAGAATTAATTATTTGTCAAGTTAATGACGATTAGATAGTTTCAAAACAACTCATGAAAAGATATTGGTATGATATTATTTGGAGTATGTAGCTCTAACCAAATTTTTATTGAAACTAAAGAATATATATCCCAGTTGATATTAAAAATTGAGCCAAATGTTATTTTTGAAAAAACTTGTATTCGATTCTTTGATTTAAGTTTTTGAAACTTAATATTTAATTTATATGTGCATTTATCTACTTTTATTATAAGTAGATAAATGTACATATATTTATATTAATGTTATTTCTGCCACTCTCATTTTCTATGTATTTGTATGAATGAAATTTGCCTATGCATGGATAAGAAAATACACTTATACATATACAAGAGGTCTCAAAATGCCACGCACAAACTTTTATCTGGGAAGCATCAAGAGAAATCAAAATCACAAACGCAAACGTTTACTTGTTAGAATAGTTAATAATTACCTGGAAAAATAAATGCTAATGAAATTTTTCAACTAAATCTGATAGACAATGCATCTGATTTCCCGAAGTTCTTTTAGTTGCGTATTTTTTTCAGTTTATGTATACAATGTATATTCAGAAGTTTGACATTCACTTCAGCTCCTTAAAAAACAATTAGCCTTAGTATACTTAGTACACGAAGAAACTATTTGCAGTATATAAGATTCCGAATTTTTCCAGAATTTGCTAAATTTACTAAAAGTTTGTCCTAGACATTTTGAGCCGTTCTGTATCTATGTATAAGCATATGTATATGATTAGATAATAGGTATTGTCTCATATAACGATCACAAAAATGCATAGATGCACTCTAAATCAAATTGAAGCTGTAAACTACAAGTGCATTTATGCATTTATTATTCTTTATATGTTATTTTATTTTATACGGCAAAAAGGCAAAGAATTTATGCTAAATAGACGTTCTAATTTCTAAAAAATTAGTCGACGGACGCTCGGTGTTTTTAGTTCGTAACAAACTTTTATTATTCTTTATTTATTTTATTTTATACGGCAAAAAAGCAAAGAATTTATACTAAATAGACGTTGTAATTTCTAAAAAATTAGTCGAAGGACGCTCTGTGTTTTTAGTTCGTAACTAACTTTTCCAAGTAACACGAAAACGTGTTACCAATATTACATTTTCATGACAAACCTTACTAAGTAACACGAAAACGTGTCAACAGTATTACAGTTTCATAAAAAACCTTACTAAGTAACACAGAAACGTGTCGCCAATATTACAGTTTCATAACAAACCTTACCAAGTAACACGAAAACGTGTCAACAGTATTACAGCGTATGCACTATTAAGCTATTAGCTGTTAAGAACTATTCCATTGAACAAAGTTCAAGTTCGAAGCCTCACTTCGAATGGTAACGGGCGATCTTCCCTCCCTCACTCAACAGAGCATGCCCCTGAAGACCCACAAGGGCGCTCGTTACCCCATCCCGTCGGCACGAAGGGTTCACCAGTATTACACCAGAGACAACCGGCTCTAGGGATGGAAGGATAGCGGCGATAAAGCGAAAAACGCTACGGACACATGATACCGGATGCCATCCGCTCAAACCTTTCTCTCCGTCTGTTCGATTTTTTTTTCTTACAATTTTTTTTCTTTGCAGTTTTTAAATAAGAACCAGAAAAACGTCTTTTTTTACGGCCTTTTTTTTTCAATTTTTCAGGTGTGATAGATAGACACTTTTTTTCTTACCCTTCTTACATCATCATGCATTTTGCTGAAAATGGTGGAGGGGGAGGTGAGACCTTTTTACTTTTGTCTACCTCTCTCCTTCCTCCCTGTTTTTTTTTTCTTTGTTTCTAAAAAGTGTGAGTTCACAACACCGTGCTGATAGGATTACAAATTTCAGGTGTGAGCGCACCGGAACTCCCATTGGTTTTTTTCTCGCTAGCTTCTCTTTTCTCTCGGCTTATTATTTTTTTTTCTTTGGTGACTGTTCTTAGGTTTCCGAGATTGTCTTTGAGCGATAATTTGGGTTAAAAAAGCCGGAATTTTGAAAAATCAGTATAATATCGGAATTTGATTTTCTACCTCCTTCTTCTTTTTCTTCTTTTTTTTAGAGAGAGAAAAGGGTATTTATGAGATAAAAAGGGATATAAAGGAGCGTGCATAGTTTTGCCGATTACCGCGATCTTTCTGGCAAGAAAAATTTTTGGATTTTGTGTGAATATGTACAAGAGACGATCTCCATTTTTGACAACATTCTTTGGTAATACATATGCACGGAATTGGCGTGAAGAATGCAACGCTTCAAAAATATTGCGGGCACTAGTTATAGAATTTTATTAATGTGTAATGTATGACGGAACTAGGTGTAATGTATGACGTAACAGACAATACTAGACATTTTTTAAAAAAGCACCAGTACTTACTTTATGATCTTTTACGAGGGTGTTTTGTAGACTAATGGCCAAACGGGTGAGACACTGAACTCTGCTTGATGGCTGAAGTTTGAAGGTCCAGAATTCTGACCTACCTCGCGGCCAACGATCTAACAGTTTGGTGTTTTGAACGGATTTCTCTAGGTGTAATGTAAATACACTTTATAACCCTCTAAAAAGTCCTCCGAGCAAGTGATTCCTTCTTTTAGCTGATAGCTCCTTTGTCCTTAGCCTTCACAAAACAACAAACAGTATGAAGGTATTTCACAATTCTTAGTGCATGATATTTATTTTCTTCGATTTCCTTCGATACTTATTTTCTTCGATGTATATTCTATTTACTAAGAGTGCACATATTAAATGCAAAAAAAAAATATTGCTTTTCAAGCTTTGGATTAACTTGATTAATTTGTAACTGATAAGGTCTAATGAGAATCGGAGTTTCCCTTCAGTGTGAGATACAAAATTCTTACAAAATTAATGAATGTACATAAAAATGAATTTTCTTTTTTTTTCAACAAGCAACTTCAAAGGTGAAAAAAATACTTTCTTTCACTGGAAAGATACGATGTATTAGTCTTTCTAAACAAACAGAATAAAATATTTGCAGCCAACGTTTGTAAAACAGATGAATTTGAAAATTTTTAATACTAGTCAGTTTTATTTAAAACATCGCCTTTTGAACTGTTTAATTTGTAAAGTTTTTAGTTGTTTAGAAAAAAAAAGCCGCATCGAAAATGCATCACTGTGCATCACAAAATGCATCACTGTACAAATTTTTGTTCCATCTAAAATTAGCTTATACACTATACTAAGTCATATTTGTGATTCTGAAAATGTATTTTAAATACTAATTGTTTTAAGATTCTTCTTGGTCTTATTTGCTAATAAAGTCTTTATTTACCTTTTCTAAACATCGACAAGATACGGAAAAAATAGAAATTTAATTTGGATTTTAAGAATTTCAATAGCTGAAACTATAATTTAGGCCTAATTTGAATGGTAAAATTTGATTTTATAATCGAAATAAAAATTTGATTATTGACAAGTATTTTTAGATGATTAAAACATTATATTGGAAGATGTTTATTTAATACACTGACTTTTGCTGATTTTAGAGTTATTCATTTAAAGCTAGTAACGAATACATCTTAGTAAAAGTCTCTTACTTTGTGTTAGAAATTTAAAATTCAGTGAAACTTTTATGATATTAAATATCTGAATTAAGTCTTTTTATACTTAAAGTATGCTATTTCATTTTAAATACAATATTAAGTACCTAAATGTAATAGTATTCATTATTTAAAATAACAACATATTATTTTAAATATTATTTTTTATTTTTTATATTTTCAGACGATAAAACAACGTTGTGAATTTGCTTTCCTTAAATTTATAAAATTGTCTAAATGTGTAGAATTTTTATCTAAATGCAGAAACACTAATAATTTATTACTTATCAGTAAGCAAATTTAGCAGAAGACCTTTCTTATTCCGTAAATAGACTGAAGAACACACTTTAACTATCACGAAATTAATAATAGTCGGAAAAGAACTGCAAAAAAAAACGAAATAATTAAAAATCAAATTAGAACGAAAATGAAACAATCTATCTATTGATTGTTTCATTTTGGAAGCGTAATAACCGAAGGAGATAATGCAAAGGATTAACGAAACAATCAAGTATCGATCGCTTTATAATTCGGAGTGAAATAAATTAAGAATGAGAAATACGGAGCTGCACGTAATTTGGAAGTGGGTATCAAATGTAGGTAACTTGACGAAAGATAGTACAGGACTTGTGTGCGAGTTGTATGTGAAACGTTTACAGCCTTATTTACCAAATACTTGACACGGAAGTTAATCCAAATGCGCGTGTTAAAGATATCTTACTGATGACTTTAACATGCGTGCTCGGATTAATCCGCAGTTCAAATGTTTGGTAAATGAGGGCGTTAGTTACTGATTCGAATAACCGTGCTTGAAATTTCAGGAAAGAAATTTTATCAGAGAAAGCATGACATGAACGGGACTATATGACGATGAACGAGTGCATAGTAAAAGATAAATAAATAAGTAAACAGAATAAGGGATTTTTTAATATTTTGATTAATTAGTGAGTTAAAATTCTAAAAGTTCAAAGTGGTCATGAGTAGGTTTGTTTTGAATGTTGTAGTAAACTGGTATTTATCTTGAAGTATTTTATGTTTTCTATATTCTTGATTATAAACTTAAAAAATACCTCTCTTATTTTTTTAAACATTTATCTTAAGTCCAATTCAAACTAATGCTTTTTTAAGCCTTAAGCTATTCAAAATAAATAATTTTGTGCATTCGAACATTTTAAAAAGCGCTAGATGACTAAGAAATCAATATCCTATTTCTGATAAAGCTTGAAAAACATTTTAAAAAACTCAAGGACTTCTATTGTACATTTCAAAGCTTTCGAGTCACTTCATGCTTTTAAAAGTAATGTGGAGAATCATGTGGATGACGTAAAGAATTTATAGCATACTTAGAATTTCATAAAAAGGCACATAACGTTTCAAAATGCTTAGTATATATTTTGAGTAGAACAGACAGCTCCTAAAATAAGATGTTAAGAACCTTACAAACATAACTATAGATTTCATTTATCAAGTAGAAGGTTTTAGAGAAGCATTTTATTGATACATTTTTAATTCAGGTGCTGCTGAAGCGATGTGGACCACAGAGGAAATGAGTAATCAAAGCATGTTGACTTTCATCCACTAATGACGCTGAGCTTTGAAAAATAATAAGTTATTGTGTATTGCAGTAAAATCTAAAATTCAGTTTAATTGAAAATAGGTCGCAAAGAGAGAAAATCCTAATATTCTGAGCAGTCAACTAACAACACATTGACTGAGTGTAGCAATAAGACAGAAAATGAAAATATGAATAGGTTAGTCACCGAAAAAATGTCTCCCGCAAGAAGACTACTTGCTTACAGAATCTCGCATTTGTGTTGCTTTTCAAGGATAAGGAATTTTTATATCTGTCATTTTTGCGATGAAAGTGAGACGATATGTTACAAATAGGCTGTTCAAAAGATTTGTTTGTCTCAGGTTACTCATTTACTTGGCTCATTCGTTGAATCGGTCATGAGCGGAATCTTAGATTCAAATGTAAATGTAAATGTGATGTTAAGGCAAATTATATGCTCGAGGGATCTAGGCCTAGGGAGGGGGGGGGGGGAATTGCCCTCCGCTGGGGACATTCTAAGAGATCCTAACCTGTATTTACGCGAAGTTTCGGAGAAAACCACGGAAAACTCCTAACGGTTAGGTCGGCGGACGCGACCTGTTTTCGAACCTGGCACCTTCCTTCTCCCAGTTCAAAGAACTAGCGCTATGCCACAGGTGAAGTCAAATCTTAGATTCAAAGAATGCATAGTGACAACTTTCTTGAAACAGTAGTTATATCACGTTTAATTTAATTTAAAACGCCTCGAAGAATAAAGGCGTTTTCTGTCACCGACATTTTTTTTTTCTTTTTCAAACGGATTGGTACTTTTGTTTTTCCACTGTTATTTATATATATATTGTTTCTGTATTATATAATGTTTCATTGTATATATATATATATATATATTTATATATATATATATATATATATATATATATATATATATATATATATAATGTTTCTGTTATATATATATATATATATATATATAAACTAAGAACGTATTTAAAACGGCTACGGCACTTTTTAATAATAACATTCCAGTGTTATATACATATATGCATAAAGTGAGAACGTATTAAAATCGTCTACACGACACTTTTTTTTATACTAGGAGCATTCCAATGCTAAAAATCTGGAGTGACTCCACTCGACTTTTCGAACACTTGCGATTAAGATCATTACCAAGCATTTAAAGAGATTTTAATTGATGAATAATTCAAACATATATACCAAATTGAAGCTCAATCAAATGCACAGTTTAAACGCTAGCGCACTTTTAAGAATTTCTCCCCATAATGTTAAAGAAGTCTTTGTTGTAGCCCTGTAGAAAAATATAAGTCTTATACCCATCAAAATGAATACCGGTCTTCCGATGGTAGTTTATAACATATATACCCAATTTGACCTCAATTGAATGTACCGTTTAAACGCAAGCACACTTTGACGAATCCCCCCCCTAGGCCATAATGTAAAAGAAATAATTGTCGTAGCCTTGTAGAAAAACTATCAGTCTTATACACACCAAAATCAATAGGTCTTGCAACGGTGGTTTATAACATATATACCCAATTTGAGCTCAATCGAATGCCCCGTTTAGGAGCTATCGTGTTCACTCATATACACATAAACACACATACATATCGTAAAAATAGCATAAATAAATTCAGAAGACCTCAAAACGTGTAAATACACAAAAATCTCGAAGTCGAATTTTTTCATGATTACAATACTTTCCTTACATGGTACATGTTCGGAAAGTAAAAATTACACAGCGGATGCAAAGTAATTTCTTTCCACGGAGCTGTAATTTTTTCCCAAGTGTCCCTCTTTCAGTTGTTTCTGCACTTCCTAATTATAGGTGCGGCCTTTCACCACCGCCATGCCCTTTCGATACATTTTCTCCAACATGGCCCCGCACCTCCGCGCGCAATTAAAATCCTTCCTTTCTCACTCTCTGTGTACTGCTTTATCTGTCGCATCATTAGTTAACATTCTTCTACGCGATTAACATTGCACATCCAAATGAGGCGAACGCGTTTTATCTTCTTCGGAAATAAAATTTAAGTTCACGCATGGCAAATTCGATTTCCCGGGCTTAAATTGGTTTCCGTGTGTGTACGTGTGTGCCTCCGCGCACCCTGAGCAAATGAAGAGAGCGTGGCAGTAGTCCCTGGACTGAACTCACCGGGCGGGGCGGCGGAAGAGTGCTGGTAGGGGGTGTTCTTTAAAATTGAGCACTTCGTTTGTTGCGGAATTTTTAATTTTGATTTAAGTTTACGCGAGTGCGAGGGAGGGGATTTATTTTGTGCGAGAGCTAAGCATTTGCTGGGAAGGCAAATTACCTCTGTAAATATATCTTAAGCCGGCAAAGAATTTTAATTATATCTGGACACGGCTATTCGAAGCTTAGCTCTTGTTGAAGCAGCGCGAGAGATATTGCTAATCTGTTAAATAAGTACTCTGCAATTCTTATTTGGAGCAGCAAATGATATTTGTAATTATAATGCGAGTGGTGTAATGAAATAAGCGATCGTGATTGGCCATGAATTAAATCTCTAGCTTTAATTAAATATTAGTTACTGAAGGTAAGAAAACTAAGTGTTATGATTAAACCTTTGAAAAAAATTGAAGGAAATGCACATCAATTACAGTTATTAAATACGATAGATGGAGCTGTGAAATAAGTACATGGTTATGAAGTGAAATGAATCTTAAGGTTTACTTCCTGTTGGTATAAAATGTAAGCAAACATAGAATGTCTTCATACAGACTCAAAACTTTTAAAGTAATAATAGACAGAATTAGTGAAATTATGTTACCTGGTGAAGGAAATATGTGGGTGCATCTTGTATTTAAAAGAATAATAATGATGTATTAAAAACTAATTAAGAATAAGTAACTTCCTGTAGCTTGGTGATTTTACTGCTGAAGAAAGGTAGACTCTTTGTATTATCCGAAACATTTGAAGAATCTTTATTTCTGTATTATGCGTGTTTTAAAAACGTTGTTTTTTATTTGGTTATATCTATTTTTATAGTACAAGTATAATTTTAATAAAATGTCCTTCTTTTATAAAATTCAAATAAATAAAGTACTCTGTTAAATGATAATCAATGTATTAAAATATATATAATTTTTTAATGCTGTAAATTCTCCAAAATAAACTTACAAATCTAGTGAGATAACTTAGCCCATTCATTTTCTACCAACACTTTCGAAGAATATGACAGTAATATTGTGAGTAATAACAATGTGAAATTAATCAATAATGCCAAATTGTCAATTATTTCAATTCTTCAAAATAAAACTATAGTAAAAGAGAGCTTTTTATTGGATTGAAAATAACACACATTTACAGCTTAATATTTTTATTTTATTTTTCCCCTAATCTTTATTTGGAGTGGATTTAAAAGAATGATTGTCGAAAAATTTAACCAAAAAACTATTGTACTTGGATTGTATGCCGCAATTTACTGTGATGATTTCTTACCAGAAATTTTGCAATTGTCATTAATTTTCTATATGGATTATTAAAAGAAACAAAACACGTTCTTTTAACATATATTAATTTTCCCATAGCATTTCCCCCCCGAATTTTGGGAATTTTTTTCTAAAAATTAATATTTGCGCTATTGTTACTTGTGCAATAGGAAAGTTTTATCAAGACTGCATTTTCCAGAAAGCCTTTCAGTACTTATAACGTAGTTTGTAACATTATATTATTAGTTTTTAATAGGGTGCGGATACATACACATACATGAATCTGTGAATGTGTTTACATGAATGCGTGTCCGTGCTTAATTGAGTTATAACATTTCTTGCAGACATTGAGATTTTTTATACATATATTTTGGAATCAAATTATATTTGGATGATTTTCTTGCATCTTTAAAATTCATCTAAAAAAATTATAATCTGTGCTTTAACAAACTACGAAAAACAGAACACTATGTTAATGTTAAAACCTGTACTAAACATGCTGAATGTCAAACGTATAAAAAATTACCCTATGTACATAAAAATAGATTTTTTTTTACTTCTAAGTAAATATTTAAGTAAATAAAAATTAATTTAAAATTTGAAATTAATCTGAAGAAAAACTTCAAACATAGTTTTTAAATTCATTTGCAAAACTTTAAGAATGTTAATCATAAAAATGTTTATCTCCCTGACATAGTGTACTTAAAAATCTAAATTTGAAAGCTAATTAGAATAAAACTTTACTATCTCCAGATGATTTTGAGCCCACCATGGCCAAGTATATAAGACGCTGAACATGGTAGATGGCAGAAGTGTTAAGGTACCGAGTTTAGGTCTACCACGTGGATGTCGATCTAACGTTCTGGACTTTTGGACGGTTTTCTTCAGATGTAACGTGAATAGGCGTTAGAATCTCTTAAAATGTCCTCCGCTTAAGGCACTCGTGCCCAGTAGGCAAGATGCCCATAGTGTAGGTTTGCCATAACACAAAACAGACAAATTAGATGATTCCATGATTGCAGATCTTTATTTCCAAGTATATTTATTTCAAAGTACGCGTATTACCGTCATGGTACTGTTTCAGATTTCTTCCTAAGAGACAAATAGGTGGCATTTTAAGGTTAAAAATTTCATGAAAAAAATTTTGTGAAAAAAAAATTAAAGTGAATTAAGTGATGCACATTCTCATAGATTTATGTATTTTAAAAGGTACTGAAACATACTATAAAATCTTTTTTTTTGCGGGGGTTGCAGTTATTAAGTAGTATGTATTTAACATACAAATTAGATAAAAGAGAAGCAATTTGCAGACAAAATGTTCTTAAACAGTTTACTATTTTTAAACTCTAAATATAAGTTTAATAATAAAAATTTATTTTTACCTACGGTACAATTAATTTTCCCTTAAATTAATTTAGAGCACTAAATACTGTATTTCAGAATCAATGCTACATAAAGATAAAAGGAGATATATGAAAGCTTTTGCTGACACAACATGTGACATTGCGTCTATTAAATTTATTTGTCAAAGACAATCTTGTTCTTCGTGCCTCTGTGCATTATAATACAATATCTTTTTGTAACAAATCAACACAAAAAATAGTTATTGAATATTTTAAAAACAGTTCACACTTCCAAACTGAAGGTAGTGGGGGGTGGGGGGGCAGTGTTTTCCTAAAAGCATATTTTAAGACTGCATGTGTTTTTTATTTTTAAAAAATAGTCTTGGATACGTAATTTGAACAAATATGATACAAAACAATCCAGGTTCTCTAATGTGTGCCCAGATCAATGAGAATATGAACCTGTTCAATAACTAAGCGATAGAGCAATCTATAACATGGACGATAGCATAATTATTAAAGGCATAAATGGATTAGGTTCCCAATAACGATGTAACATATTGTGATAAATAGCTGTACATTAGACATTAGTTACAAATTATATCACACGAAATAGCATAATAATTTATCATTACTAATAGTTAAATAAAAATGTATAGAATATTTTTTATATAGGAAGTCTGAGGCTTAATTTTTCTTCTTAATAAGAATTTCAGTTCTTAGAATTATGTTTTAAAAGGAAGTGGAAGAAATGAACTTGAAAGTTTTCAATATGTCTACTGAGTTAGTGAAATATAACATATAACCACAACTTATTTTTTTATTCCTAAACAACACCGCAAAAATCCTTTTATGTACGTAACATCAATCTTAACCATAATACTCTTCTCGCAAAATATTCCCCATACTTTAAAATTTCAATTTTTTTAAAAATTCGCCTCAAACCATAAATCCTCTATTAAAATAAAATTTATGTCAAATAGATGACAGTTTATCAAAAGAGTTCTGCTTTTGAAATTACAAATACATACATATGTAGAAAAAACATCCTTTATGAAAAAAAAATAAATAAATCACGCTTTTCCCTCTTCATTCACATAAGGAAAGGGTAAAAAAAAAAAGTTTATAGTCTTTCCATTACGCCAGTTTCAAAAAAGTCCTACAGATGGCGCTGCCTGATTTAAGTTTAGGAAGAAGTAGAAGTTTTTTTCCTCCCTTTTTGCAGCCGCTCGCTGTCAGAGCGGCGGAGGCGAGCAATCTATCATTTTGTTCATGCTTTATACGAGAAAGATCAGTTTTGAGAAAGGCAGCTTATTTTTGAATAGATCTCGATTCGACAAAGTGATATTGTATTCTGCTTTAAATTTGCTGATATTATCCATCTGAGACGGCTGTTTATTTTTATTTATTTCTTCCTTTTTATAGATTTTATTTCTGCCTCCTTCCTAATTCTTTTTTGGAACTTTTTTTTTATAAAATGACACTGCAAGGAGATACGGAAATCGTTTGTTCGATAAATAAAACTCGTGAGAGAAGACGTATTTTCATTATGGAGAAGTTAATAAATGAGACGCCAAACCGTTGTGAAAAATATTTCCGACATTTTTTTTTTTTTTTTTCAGAAAAAAAAATCCATTTTTAAGGTTTTTTTTTCAGATTCTGTTCCTGATAAAATACATTTAATAATATTGGCCTACACAGCTACAAATACATCTATGTTTAGATGTTGTTATGTATGGAAATTGCTTGTATAAAACAAGAACTTTTATTAATATTTAAAAGTAAAGAGCACATATCTATTTTCTCACTAATAGCAAAAAAGGAGTGCTAGTAATAAAGTATTTAATTTTCTTCCTTTTGGGTTAATTTTTTTAATTAATCGATTGAATTAGTTTTTTATTTAAAGAAATGTGTATTGATTGTTTAGAATCTACAAATAGATCATTAATTAATTAAATATTTAAGAACTTACTGCATTGTTTCTGAATACATCCCAAATGAAATTTTTCCTGGGCCAAAAAAACCACTAAATATATATGCATAGAAAGAAAAGCCAATTTGCTTCTAAAACAGATTTCACTCATTAAGATCAGCTATTCAGTGAAAGTGTCCTGTGTAATTGTAGGACAAATTAGTATATTTTGAATTATACAGATTTTTAACTAAAGAGTTTAATGGTTATTTTGGTAGTACAGCTACAGTTAATTAGGTTTTTCAGATCTAAATTATGTACCCATAATCTGACTGTACGAAACGAACATAAATAAAACTGTACATACATAAAACTGTACGAAATTAAGAACTAGTTTGCCTGTAAAACATGTTTCACTGCTTTAACATCAAAGCTTCAGTGAAAACAGGCTAACATTTTATCACATAAAATTTTTGTGTCAGGCAGCGTTTTAATAAATAATTATTTAATGACTATGTTATGTTTTTAGAAGAGGTTGGTATGTTTACTCATCAAAAACTAACTAAATCGCGTTAATAAAATTTTCTCTATGTGAATTTATCTTAAAAACCTACAAACTTAGGAAATGGAGGTCTGATTTGAGTTTAAGGACTAACATGAAATCTTAGAAGAATTTGTAACGTGTAAATTTGGAGATTATCTGTGTTATGTACATTTTTGAACTAAATAATTTTTAATTTTTTAATGTCTACTTTACATTTTTATAAGAAGTTGGTATGCTTACTCATTAAAAACTAAATCCTGTTTGCATAGTGAAATCTTTCCCACGTGAATCCATCTCAAAAGCTCACAAAATTAGGAAACTGAAAACCAATTTGCCTTTAAAACATGTTTCACTGCATTAACACCAATGTTTCAGTGAAGATGGACTAGCATGCAATCTTTAAAAAAAAATGTTAACTCGTTTATGCATTCTTAAGCAAAGTTACTGCTTAATAACTATTTTAGATGTAGGAGAAATCAATTATTTCATTTATTGCGAACAAGCTAAATAATGTATGCGTATTAAAGCCCTTCATACATAAACTCGTCGTAAAAGAACCCAGATTTAGGATGAAAACCTGTTTGCCTTTAAAACAAGTTTCACGGCATTAGCCATAACGCTTCAGTGAAGATCGATCAACATTTAATAAAGGAAAGTATTTTAGTGTTATACATTTTTAACTAGAAAATTACTCATTTACTTTTTTTATTACAAAGAAAAGTCAATTTATTTAATTGTTAAGAATTGACTGAATTACGTATGCATAATTTCTATGATGATTTTGTACTAAATCTCTCTGCTGAACGATACCCCTGGTTTAATTTTAAAAGAGGTTTTACTGCATTAATTTGAATACTTCAATGAAAATAGATCAGCATCTAATAGTACTGACAGAAAGAATATAGTGTGTTTTCAATAAAATAAAATAAATAAATAAAAAAAAATTCACATAATGATATATCATGGTCTGAATTAAGACAATTTTTAAGATTAAAGTATTATTCTTTCTTAATGAAATGAATAAAAAATTCACTCGATTTTTAAAACTAAGCTCTTGGAGAAAATTTTTAATTTCATTATTAACACCACTTCAGTTTCAATGCCAGTGCTATCTGATATTATGTATGTAACTTTATGGCAGTGTTGCTTGTGTGGTAAAAATAAACCTTAAGAAGTAATTAAGATAAAAAGGAACCCACCCCAACACAGTTCCGTTTCTTGGTTTATTATTTAATATCATTAGATCCAATAAGAATTTTAACTTACAAGTAAAACTTCATTTACAAAATTAAGCAATACGATTATTTCATTCTTGCTTATTTATTATTAATAAAGAACGCTTCCCACATTTTAATCATAGACAAATATTTTACACGCTTACTTATTTGCTCTGCATTTCGAAGAAAAACGTTGAAGAGGGGAGGGGAGAATTAGAAAATAAAATCTGGGTGACTTAGCTTTAGATTAGAAGTTCAATACCCCGCAGACTCTTTAATACACCACACCAAGAAAAGAAACTCTCTGTATAAAAAAATATTTCACATTCTTTTCACCAAACAGACTTACGGACAATACAATTCTCGTGCTATCAACAACAAACACGCGTTGCAACACAAGAATGTCTCGCCAAAGCAATGACGGCGGAGAGAAAAGACAGTTCTGTGCTTTTGCCGAGTACATGCCGACAGCATACCGATCGGCTATCATACAGCATAAACCCTCATACACTCTCTGGAAGGATTATCTTCTCACCATGAATGGCCGGATTAAGGGGTGACGGAGTCCTCAAGAGGGGGTGGTCGAGTATCTATTCAGCAGATTCACTCTCCTTCCCTCCCTCTTTTCGGCAAGTTCAGAGGGATTTTGTGAATGTTCGGAACGGTCAAGTGTTGTTTCCGTCTTTGTATCTGAAGAGTACTACTGTAAGTAATCGTCGATGGTGCGCGGATATACCATGGGTTTCTGAAGTCCCCCCCTCCCTCTCTTAAAAACGTATTTATCTTAAAAGTGTGTGAAAACAGTTAAAAAGTATCTTAAATTTGAAATATATTGCATGTCTGCTGAAGAAATTCAAGTACTAAAAATAGTTAGCTAAATAAGTAACTGACTTTAATAGTAGGTAGGTAAAAAGTAGTTTTACAGAAAGTCAGTTTTGATATTGTCATTTGCAGAGAATACATTCATTAAATTAATACAAAATAATCATAGTTTTACCATGCGTGTGTACTTGACCTTTTCGCATAGTTTAATAAAATATCTTTAGTATCACTTTGTTAATTTAAATAATTTTATTCACAAAATTTGTCATAGAATAAAATTATTGATATTTTACAATGAATTAATTTTGTAATGAGAATAAATTTTTCTAAATTTTAAGTACAATCAAATATGATATACCGAATTGAACTTTAAAACCATCTCTAATGATTCAAGAATTACAAATCCTCTTTCAAAATTAGGGGATTAAATGATTCCCATAGCTTTAATAAACAATGAAATTTTGAATTTATTCAACTTTTTCTATCAAAGCATTTTTCTTTACGATGTAAAAATCGTTGTTCTCAAGGTATAAAATTTTTCTTTTTTAAATTTGGCACACAGACGATCGAACAAAGTATTAAAAAAAAGCCCCAGAAAATCGAATAAAGGACTTCGTTAATCAATTAATGTTTTGTCAAATGATATTTTTATTGTAAATCAAGTCTTCCACTATCTCTGAATATGCCAAATCAAGTTATTACGATAGTAATTCTTACACTGGGATCATAATTATAAATTTATTTCAACGCTATTTTTTCATACAATCTTATATATAATCATCGTATCCTTCCATGCAGAATATATGTTATTTTTTGGCAGATTAATAATTTTTTTGGTAGATAAGCAGGTTTTCAATTGAAGAACGATTAATAACAGGGAAATCTTCCACGTTGAACAGTAAGTTAAGAAATCGAAAGATTGGGCAATTCGATATAGATTTCGTTCCGGTATCATGAATTCTCACCAAATTTTGCTAGCTGATTATTAGAAAAAAGGAAAAAAAAATCCTTTGGTGAAACGGTGTGTTTAAGAAACGATTTCTTAATAAAAGATTTCATCGGTAAAAAAAGGCGAAAAACTGTTAAGGTTGCTTGCATTTATTGGGAAACTGACAAAGATGAATATGGAGAAGAAGGAGAAAAAAGGTACAGGAGGTTGCGTAGCTGAATACAACGAAACTAAAAAAAATGCCTGAACCAAATTGCTCCGATATCACTTAGACATTTGTCATCTTGATGAAGTAAAAAGGGTAATGACATAAATAAATAATAAAAGGGGGACGCAAAAAATAATAATAAGCAAGCGGGTAAAAATTGAAATCATTTTTGGTTGCCGCTTTCCTTAACATATGCGATAATGAATTCCAGATCTGAAAATAATCGATTACACCATGCATAAATCTATCGATTTTCGTATCTTTTCCCTACGCATGCTTGATGACGTCACTAGCAGTTCCGACCAGTGCCAGATCAGTCAGGCGGAAGAGATAAGCCAATCAGATTCTTCGATACCCCTTAAAAGAGTCGTTTTCAGGGAAGAAAGGCGATGGAATTTTGCACGAGAATTATTATTTTACTTTTTCGGTTTCCCCTTTTTTGTACACACATATATATATATTTATTTCTCTCTTACATTCCTTCCCCCCTTTTCCCTATTTTGCTTTTATTTTTCCATCTCTCCCCTCAAACTTTTGTGGGGCTACCATTTAAACAAGTAAACCCTGGCAGCAACAAAACGCAAATCGCAAAATTACGCTATTAAATCCGGAAAAGCTGTTCCAGCTTTATAACCCGGCGATAACGACTTTTCAAATGGATCCATTTACGCCGGGAGAAAAGGAGTAGTGGGCAGGGAAGGGGGTGGGGAGAGAGAGAGAGAGAGAGTACACAGATTTCGAATGAGGACAATTTAATGATTTTGAGTCAATTCCTTCTTTTGTTCCCAATCGAAATGTTCGAACGAAAAAAATTATTTAACAAAAAGTAAAAGAAAAAAGAAAATGAAAAAAAAGTATTTCAGCATAATAAAAGCAATAAGGGACATTAAGTGAACTGATTGGTTTGAATTTTGGGTTCCAAAGAATTAGAATAAAAGTCCATTTAGTTTCTTTTCTTTCAAATATTCCCGATATTTTTACTTTGATTTTTTTATATTATTCTTCCTCAAGTCCTACTTATATCCAATCGATTTTTTTTTCATTCTTGGGAGTTATCGTTATCGTTTGGTAGCCTTCATTAAGTGTTTGCAATTCTTCTAGAGATATATTTTTTAAAACTTTTTTATTCCGTTATGTAATATCTCGTTTTGTTTACCCAGTTTCTTTTTTCTTTCTTTTTTTTTTCTAGGACTCAGCCAACCGAAACATTTTTACTCTTTTCCCTTATACTTAGTTCTTTTTAAATGAATTAATATCCTTTTTTTTCCCCTCTAAAGCGTTGCTGGCAGATAGACTTGTTTTGCTGTATGTCTTCAGCAAAATGTGGAGTCATCTAACTTCTTTTTCATTATTATTATTATTCTTTATTTAAAAAATTATATAATAAAACGTGCATTGTGCCCTGAAAATGCACGTATAAAAACGAAAGAAAAAATCATTATCCATTAATACTCTTTTGTTCCGCATTTAGAACCATAATTTTTTTTTAATATTTTTTTTTCACTTGCATATGTTTTACTCCGCTACTTTTTTTATACTACTTCTGGGACATTCTAGGCACAGCTGAGGGGCACTGCCATTTATTTACATTTTGCACGCGACATCAAATCTTGTAGTTGAGTTTCTTTGTTTCAACCACGTCTTCTTCTTTTCCCTCTTAGTAAAGAACGTGACCTTTTCTTCCTCCCTTTTCCTCGTAAATGATTCACTCCCCCTCTCTGCTTTCTTATAAAATATAATAAACATAGAAAGATTTTAAATTTCATTCTAAGAAGTCGTAATGGAATGTGTAATGTCAACAATATAATGACAGAAGAATTTTGGAGTACGACAGAAACGTGACAGGGCATTTATTCAGAGATTTTTTTTTTTTTTTTTTGAGCACAGTTGAAGCAGCGACATTGGTTCTCTTTATTATACATCAAAAAGAGAGTGATGTTATCGTGGAAGCAGAAAAAAAAGATATAAATTAGAAATATGTAACTTCATTTTTTCGTGGTACAGTCGCAGCTAATATCATTAATAAAAATATTCAGAGCGATACAACACGCATTGAAAAAGTTAAAAATTCGAAGCTTTGTATGTTATGTATAATATTTAACATTTAAAAGAGGTTTGCAACATTATAAAAAAGCGGAAAAATCATGATCACACTTTGAATTATTTCACATATTTTAAAGGTTTTTAAATATTTATAAATATTGAAAAATAGCAGGTAAAATTCTTAGAACAGTAAAGTAAAATTGAATGATAATAAAATGAATATTTCTTTCTCCGTTCTCCGTTCAAGGAATTTCTCACTTCACAATATAGTCCTATTCTGAATTGCTTTAACAAAACAACAGCAAATGAGTATTGAAACATAATATTATAAACAAGCAAACAATTGCTTGGTACACGTTTTCTACTCGTAGTAGGGTGATGTCCCCAGTTATGGCTACTTTAATCATTTTTAAAGATTCCAACAATTTTTTCAGTATTAAAAAATTATCGAAAAAATTTGAAAATAGTATGCAATATATTTTAAAGTGTGCAAAATAAAATTCTATGCAATCAAAATTATTTTTAAGAACATACTTTTTTAGACTACTTTAAAAATATATTTTTAATTAAGTATTTTTTAATTTACCGCTTTAGCCCGAATATAACGTGACTCCGAAAATTTTCATCAAGATAATTAGAAAAGTCCTACATTCAAGTCTCGAATTCAGCGCGAGTCAGATTTTCAACGGGAAATGATTAGTCAAAAAAATTGTGCGTTATATTCGAGCCAATATGGTATTAATTATTTTATATAATTTATTGTATTTTCCCCACTTACGGGCAATTTTTCCCATATATGGATGCATCTATTCCGCAGTTAGAGTCATTTAAAAAGGAGTTATAAATAAGTGAAAAAATTAATTAAAGAATTTATGAAAAACACAAATACAGCCGAACCTCGATTTAACGTACTTTGATTTAACAAATTCTCCGATTTAACGAGTATTTTTTTTGTCCCGACAAAAAGGATGCTAAAATGCTCTGATTTAACGAATTTTTAGCTTTTATTTAACGAACAACAATCGCTGAAATAAAATTTTCACATAAAACTAAAACTTTGAATTTTTTGCAAGCAAAATTTTATCTTTCACACCCTAATCGAAGTGTGTAAGACAATAATTTCTTTCTCATTTCTCCAAACGAAGCAAGTGTCTAAGAAAATTAAAAAAATACATACGTCTCTAGTGGAATAGTTACAGAGAAAATTAATGTTAAAAATGATGACTTATTCCACTTTATCTACTGTGTTGGCATCGCTTTTCAGGTGAAAAAATCGTAACTTTAGGGGGACCAACATTTTTCTCGCTTTTGAGACATTCCCTTAGTGTTTGGTGACAAAAGCCAAAATTTTCATATTGCAATATCTCGTAAACTATTCCAATCAGAAACATAAAATTTTTTAAATTTACCTTCTTAGACACAGGGCAACCTTTTTTTCTAAACATAGAGGATAGGAAAAGAGGGACTGTATAAAAATTAAATTTCATATTTTAATATGTAGCAGCCCCCAGTAGAAAAACTTGTCATATCTGATATCTAAACTTTATTTGATGAACTTCTCTGATTGGTAGCATATTTCTATCACTTACAGTTTAAAAGATAAGCACTTTAACATCTATTTTGAAACACCCGGTTAATTTTTGTTAATTTACATCATAAACATTATTATTAAACTAATTTAACTGATTTAGCAATATGTTTTTAGTATACAGTGTGTCCCAAAAAAGGTGAAAACGGGCTTTATTCTTTATCTGTTAGAGATAAGTGGGCAGTTTAAATGGGAAAAAAAAATGTACAAAATAAGGTCGGAAATAAGATTTGGTTAAGAAAAAATTTCTCTCCTCCATTTTCAAAAAGTTACAATTTTTAAATTTGTATACGGGCCCCCGTACAAAACAATTCCCAATGAGTAAAATGTGCCCCATGCACTCATAAGGTGACATACAAAATTTGAGAATTATACCTTAAAAAGTGTCAGAGATATGAAGATAAGTATAACGCAGACTTACACCCCTTTTCCATGGCTCTCAAGTCAAAGAGGAAAAAAATCACGTAGAATGAATGAATTTCAGGTGTAGTACAGAAATTACGAAAGAATATTTTTATAGCAATAAACGATTACACTCAAAATCATGTCTAGTCCCCGATCCTCTTTCTTTAAAGATATCTCTGCGACGTTGTATGATAAAAGGCTCAAAATTGGTACATCACTTCACTAGTGTATGGCGCACATTTTACTAACTAGGAAAATTTTTGTACTGGAGTCACATACAAATTAAAAAGTGTAACTTTTTTAAATTAAAGGGAGATTTTTTTCTTAACGGAGTCTCATTTCCAACCTTTTTTTGAACATTTGTTTCAATTTACAATGCCCAGTTATCTCTAACAAATAAAGAATTAAAGCCCGTTACCACCTTTGTAGGACACGCTGTATAATGTCAACACTTATACTTTTTATGTTTCATAGAGTTTCATGTTAAGCACTCTATTGAACACACAGAATTTACTTTGCTGCAACATTTTTGTGTTTCAATGCTCTAGAAATTTTGATGATACGAAGGCTACATCATTCTCAAGGAATACATTTCTGCATCAAGTTGTATTCATTTTATTTTTAATTCTAGAGAAGTTTAAATAAAGTGGTGTAAAATGATGATAGTGTTATACTTGATCTTCGTATTTTCTAAGAATATTTTTATCATTTTAGATGTTTCTTTTTTAATATCTGTAAATAATTTAATGCATCTTTTAAGATATTGAACAGCAATAGCTTTGATAAATAATTATTTTCATCATTATATTTTCATTTTTACTTTTAAAATACACATAACTTTTGATTGACAAATTAAAATTCCCCGTGAAACATTTTCGAATTGGAAAATAACCAGAAATTTTTCGTTTTCGATCCATATCTTTTAATATATTCGGAATCATAAGCAACAGCAATATTCTTAAAATTTACGTATAATACTTAAAAATAGTCCGTAATAGGCGGGCCAGTTAAGCTGGGACGTGTCCACGGAAAAAAATATGTATACATGAAGTGCAGAAAATAAAAATAAAACACATCGGGAGCAAGTGTATCTCGCATAATGCACTCCGACAACGGCTTTTCTAGTGGCAAAAGTTCTCTATAGTTATTGTGTAGTAGTTTACCAAGTACATATTTATGTCATATATGGCTTTCAAAATTTCGAGAATCTATATTAAGAATTTGCCGCTCTTGACTCGGTGTTTAATTTTCTAAGCAAGCAGGTGTGTGATGCAGTGAAAACATACATGCTCAGCGTTTTCACTTTTTTGTTGATGA
Source organism: Cheiracanthium punctorium (assembly GCA_038373885.1). NCBI lineage: Eukaryota > Metazoa > Arthropoda > Arachnida > Araneae > Cheiracanthiidae > Cheiracanthium > Cheiracanthium punctorium. The sequence continues at coordinate 160,670 of JAWZYV010012400.1, read as the reverse complement.
CGAACGATAGGAATCTCTCGATTGCCGAATTCATTTTTGTGCAAAAGACGCAAAACATATCCAAATTTTGTTTGTATTGATTCTCCGTTCGCCCCCCTCGTTTCTTCTTCACCCAAAAATTGTTATGCGTCGATTTGGACATGTTCTGCTTTGGGTTCGGCACACATCCCTAGTATTATGCTCTACAAAAAAGTCAATTTGGCAGGTAGGTCGCCAATTTTGGCGATAGACAGACCATTTCATTGTCTCCAGGAATCATTCTACAGTCGCTACTGGCGATCTGGATATTGCTAATCTCAAATAATCAACCTATTTGCATGTGTCAGTTTGCCTTGTCACTGTAACCGGAGCGTGTATATACGCTCAGCTCCGTTTGTCGTTATGCAACGTATCTGAAAAAAAAAATGCGGTGATAAATGCCTTCTTTTCATGTTCCTTTATGATGCAAACGGGTTAATGTGTGATGATATCAGCAGATGAAACTTGAAATTTATCAAACGTTGCAAAGTGATCATGAGCAAAATACAGCGAAACCTCGGTAATTTGGACACCTACTTTTCCCTCAAAAGTGTCCAATTTTCAGAAGCGTCCAAATTATAGTGGTATGTAAGATTCAACTTACGGAGGTGTCCAAGTTATGAGGATGCCAAACTTATACTAGCTAATATGTGCGAAAAATAAAGATTTAAAAACAGAATTTGGTAAATAAGAAATTATTAAACATATCATAGTACTGAGTGTGATCAATATGTATTCAAAGTATCAGTTCGAACAAACGATAAGAAATGGATAAAAATTCGTAAACAAATGCTGAACTGGAAAGACATAATAACAAAACAAACTAATAATAAAGCTCGATTTTCTCAGAGATAAACATCTATCCTGATTGTGATTAACATATCAAAATGCGTACAGCATAAAAAGTGATTATAAAATATATGCATTTTTCTAATTTTAACTTTCTGACCAATGGAAAAAATCAAACTATTCCATCTTTCCTCATCAAAAACGCTTTTTTTTTAGATTCTATCTAAACTAAACAAATTATCATGTCTTTGTAAGGATTTTTTAAAACAGGAGTCATGTAAAAAAAGTGCCTTACAAATATTTATAAACTACATATTACAGAGTTATAGGTAAGTTATATTCCAGTATGAGCTTAGAACACATTTCCAAAGGAAAAGTGTACAAAGTTCATAAATGTAGAACATTTTCGAAAAGATTCCAACACTGCACAGTTTGCATACGACTTAATTCTTTTTATGGGGTATTCTAACTTTCCTCTGTGGTTTATTTTTACTTGTATTTTGTGCGAAAATATTGTCTTCCAAAAAAAGGAAACCGAAACCATACTTAAAATAACTCGATTTTTCTAATGTTAGTCTCTAAAAGTCTGCTATCACGAAATATATACAAGTTTTTTAATGACGTTAAAAAGGCAAGCGCTGAAAAAAAATAAATGTTGATTTAACAAAATGTTAGTTAGCTCTTTCAAAGAAATGATTATGGTGATTTAACAAAATGTTAGTAAACTCTTTCAAAGAAATGATTTTGTTGAATTAACAAAACTTGGTTAATTTAACTAAATATTTTGTTAATTTAACAAAAATTTTGTTAAAACCAACGAAAGTATTCGGTTGAAATAGCGCCAGCCACATTTTTGTTGAACCAACAAAATTTTGTTCAATTCACTGAAACATTTTTTTTTTCCGGTGAGAATAAAATACAATAAAAAAGAATAAAAGTAGGAAATTTAATGTTTTTATGGACTTATCTATTTAAATTGACACAGTTTGTATGAATATATTTAAAAGATCTTTAATTTTTCATATTTGTTCTGTTAGTTTTGCAAATTTTAACTAATTTACTTTTGCAAATAGAGCTAAATTTTTTTAAAATCGAGTATTTTTACAAAAAGCTTATTTTTATAAATATACTATTATTATCTGTATAAATTGCAATTTTAAGTTCTTATTTGATGGAAGAAAAAATATTCGAAGTACAAGAAAATAATATCTAACTACTAAGTTTGTTCCATGGAGGATGAATTCTAAGCTCGACTTTTCGTTTATTTTCCTAAATCTTCTTACAGTTGTCTAAAAGGGTGGTCTCTCCAAAATGCTACACGACAAAGCGAAAGGTTTTAAGGTTTTACTTGTCCCTTTGCTTCAACACTGCTGTAGAGCAGGATTATGTCAAATGTGGCAGATGACCAGGCGCCAAAGTCTAGGGTGGTCGATACAGCGTCTACCACGAATGACCAGTTGAAAATGAGAGTGTTTTCAAGCTTCCGTTGCAAGGTTGCTGGTTTATTCCATTTTGGATAAACCGGAAAAGTTTTTTATGCGATAGGAATCTGAAATGCATTTGCATCTTTTAATTCATTTTTTTATTATCCATACGTAATATTTAAAACTAGATTTTAAATTTAATTAGAATCGTTAAATTATACTACCTGTACTTAAATCCTGTTGAGTGAAAAAGTTACTAAATATTATTCCTTAATTATTTGATATAAGTTGTATTGTATTTTTAAATATTTTGAAAGGAATATAATAAAGTAAAATATAAAACAATTAGCATAATTATGCTTGTCCGATGTAGCTTTTGAATGAAAATTTATTGTTTGTATCATAAAAAATATTAATACATAACCAAAAATTACTGCATAAGAAAATTATTTTTAATTGAAAACAAATTTGTTTTTACTTAGTAACTCGTTCGTAATCAGTCGTATAAAAAGCATTTGAATTTTTATTTTATCACAACTTTTATTCCCTTATTTATTTTACTTATTTTTTATCACAAAAAAGTGTCTATAATTTCAATTTGTCTCTTTGTGCCTCCATGCTGTAACTGCCGTAATCCCATGTTATTTCTACGTACTTATGCACTCGCATTTTATTTCAAATTTTATTTATAGTGGTTGTCTTTCCTTTAGAGTAGCAGTCCAAGGAATTCCATATACTGCGCTCTAATGACCATTTATTGCTAAAAACACATTTTAGAGATATTGATAAATTTCAAATAAAATTGATATATGTTGTTAATAGAGATGGATTTGAAACACGAGAAATCTCGCATTGTCTCGCGTTCTCGTCTCGCATTGCGTGACGAGACAGGCAAATTTTTGCGACTAGAAAGGAAATATTTTGCGAGACGAGACAGAGTTTTGTCTCGCGAGAATTTCTCGTCTTACATAAATTTACGGTACGAATTACTTTTCAATCAGAACTGCAGTGCTTTATTTGAGGCGGCGTGCCATCCTGAGAAGATAGGGCACACTTTGCATGAAGCCGTTTAACTTGCGTCTCCTTTGTCATCGTTCCTGGTATGCCATCAGCACTCTACAATAGAGACAAACACGTAACATTTAAAATTAGGACAGCACGAAGGATGTAGAAAACACACAAAAGAGAGGATAAAGAAATAAACGGCAAAAAAGAAAGAAAACAGAGAAGAGTAGAAGAAAGAAAAATTATAAGTAAACAGAGGAAAGGCGGTACGGTATGTTCAAAGCCTGACCCTATTTAGATGGGGCTCAAGGGCACTGACTTTGGGGACTTCTTTACTAATACAGGTTTTAACCCATTTTTGACTGCTGTTGAATTTTCGCAATACAAAGCCTTTTTTAAGATTTCCGAAATTGAATTTTAAAATTAATTACATATGTTTGAGCAAGATTACACATAATTTTTTTTTAAATATTTGTAACCCATTTGTATCATTACCTTATATGGACGTTAAGTCAGGGATGGCTATGATATGACACGCCTGTCGAGTTTCCTCGCAAATTTTCCTGTACCGACAAAATATTTGTAATTTTCTTTTCTTCTTTAAAACATAAAACACAAAGTACTAGTACTCGAAAACTGCATTTCAGTTAACTGCAGATTTTGTACTTTGATCAAATCCTATTTATCACCCCCAAAAATATGTCCGTAACTTGATCTAGTGATAATTGTTATTATTAATATTAATTTTCACTAAAATAGCATTAATGTTACTAAAAATATGGCAACAAAATCGCAGTCCTTAATTTTGAGAGACTCGCGAGACGTCTTGAGTTTCACGCCAGACGAGACAGGCAATTTCTCTGCGAGACGCCAGACGAGACAAGTGTTTGCGAGACGAGACAGAAGTTTGGCACTGCGAGATGAGACGAGATAGCCGTGTTTCTCGTCTCGCGCCCATCCCTACTTGTCTAATTGACAGCGACATTGTTTGTCTCGTCTTACGTCTCGCGCGAGACGAGACAAGCAATTTCTCTGTGAGACGTGAGACGAGACAGAGAGTTACGGCTGAGATTATACAGCATATGTCCGTTTCATAAATCCTGTGTGCGCCACTGCCCTGATGCAATTTCGTTTTTTAATAAAATCAATACTTTCATTTAAAATTTGTTCAAAGTTGTGAGTTTTGTACATGTTTAAGTGCATGTGAATTTACTGCACAGTACAACTTTATATTCTCTAGGATTATTCACTTCTAACCCCGTGAATCTGATCTCAAGATTAAGAGATACGTCAAGCAGGCGCCTAGTCAATTCAAATCCGCCGCACACACAGCCCCATTTGCACAGACATCTAACCACTATCACCTACCTGAAAGTTGACGACAAATTGGGTCCTGTACCTGCCATTCTTTCGTGTTGCGGCTCTCTCTTTTACCACAGGACCACCCCTTCTAGCCCTGACAAAGACCCTCGTGCTCTTCAAAAAGGAGCCGGCGCGATTATCTTAGCAAGGTCCACACTGTCCACCGCCAAAGGGATTTGCTTCCGCCGGACATTGGAAAGCGAGAATGGAAAAGTGGAAAAAAAAAGAAAGAAAGATCCAACAGACCTCTATTTCAGGCATGGATGGTCCCAGGGTGCTGTTAACGTATAGGCGATGTAAAACGCACGGAGCTGTGGAATTTTAAGTGCCTTCTAGTTGTATATCTGCATGCATTTCTTTTCTTTTTTTATTCCCAATTCCTTCCGATAGTAGGGGGTGGTGGAAAGCAAAATGGGTTATGTCGAATCGGTGGAGCGTGTGCGAATGGATGTCTAGATTTTTTTGCAAGAAGTGAAAATGTGAAAAGCGATCCTTGTGCGGGAAATTGGTCTCGAAATAGGAAAAAAAAAACAGGATGGAATAGAGGAGATGCTGGAGTTGTGAAATGAAAAAAAGAAAGTTAAAGGAAAGAACGAATTTTTACGATTACGTGTAGTCTGATCAGTCATTGATTAAGTCTTTGCAATGAAAACACAGCAAAAGGTTACGATTTTCGTATATTTCTCAATAAAATTCAATTAAGAAAGTATCCTAAGAGCTTCATTTTTTAAAAAATCATTCAGATATTAAATTTTTATGAGCAGCAATGGTTAAAATTTACCACTGTTAAACTTGAAAAAAAAAATAAACTAATAAAATTTAACACCCATTGCCTTATTTCCCCCTGCCCTGAAAACAACAACAACAAAAAAAACACCATTATTGAATTATTTGTGGCTGTTGTGGAGCAATAAACCATTAAGTTGAGACAGATGTCTGAAAGTTTTCACTTAAGAGGAGTAGCTTCTTTTGCAACTCATGGCAATGCTTACGCGCTTTCTAAATGATGAGGGGACGAAAAGCATAAAAAATTCCTCAGTATTTTAATTATGATGTACATGGGAAACGATTTTTATAATGCTTTGATTAATCATAACGCGTTGTTAAGCTGATCTCTAAGACACTAGTTCTTACACACTCTAAGTTCAAACACTCGAAGACAAAACTCACCGTCATTACTACAAAAAGATTAAAAAGTTATTGTTCTGAAAACGTAATAAAATCCACATAGTTGGTTCTACCGTCTTGAAATTTTTCATAATTATGTTTTAAAGTTATAAAAAACAGTCTGCGCTATACTTTAATAATCTGAAAATTCACCCTTTCCCTGATATTTTGCGAATTGTTTTGCCATTTTTAACTTCAGAAAATTGTTCTGTTTTTAAAGCAGCTACTTTAAAATGCAGTAAAAACTGAACTGAGATAGTACTGGTGATTTTGTTTTCGGTAAGAAATAATGCGCAATATCATGACAACTTACTGTTCTTTTGAGTTAAAAAATACCATTGGAAGATCCAGAAGTAGGACGGGACACACGAGCACGTGACCTCTAGACGAATTTAGTTTACGCTATAGATGATTTATTTATTTTTTCAATTCAAATTAATTTAAGTAAAGGACCCAAAATAATTTTGTGCTCCCTTGAAATTTTTTTCTGGATCCGCTAATGAAGAGAACCAGTAATGACGAATTTAGAGGCTGCCTGCACAGAGTTCAAAAGATTTTTATGGGGATTTCATCCTTGTTTAAAAAAGAAAAAACTGATTAAAATTTGCATATACTTTAAAAAGTGGAACTAGCGGCTATCGAAATTCAATCGCTAAACAACCAAGAAATATCGCCTAAAAAATGGTGATTAAATCGCGTAAAAACGTTTACATTTTCTAATTTCCTCTAGGAAACAGCCCTCGAGGATTCATATATTAAGGATTTCTCTGTAATCCTTTTTTAAATTTCAGGTGCGACTGGAGTCATTATTACGTGATGTATTCAAAATTTTATAGTTAAATGTAAAAAATTTTGACGGTGAAACTACACAAAGAATATAGTTTAGAAAACTTGCCTCAAGACTGGAGAATTTGTGCTCATTTGTGGCTTCTGTAGTGCTAAATATGTCCATTTTGCGAAGGAAATAAAATGTAAAATAGCAATAATAGTATTAAATCCGAATGTTTCGAAGTTTCGGATTGTTGATTATCCACTTGTTTGATATTTATGCAGCTCATTTTTCAGTTGATAAATTGTATGTTTAGAATAAATTATTGGTTCGAGAGCACTAGACATTACCTCAGTTTTCCTTTAATAGTTGAATTTAGAATGAAGTAGCATTAAACATCTTACTGGTGTGTAATGTTGAAAAAAATAGATAAAATCAGTTGTTGCATGGAATAATGTAAGATGATACAATTTTTTTTTTTTTTTTGAGTCAAAAACTTTTTAAACGTCATGGATTCTGCCGACAATACCAGGTCTCCCTGTATCTGTTAATGGGCAAATATATAGAGATCATGTGCAGCTCTAGGTAATATGGAAAATTTGTTGACACATTTGCGAGGAAAATAAGGTACAATAGCATCAAAATCATAGGTGTTTTTATGGTTTAATGTTTTATTTGTAATGTTAAAAATATGTAGTGGTAATGTTGAAAATGGGAAATGAAATTATTCGTGCGTTAAAAAGTGCATTGGTAAGTTAAGTGTTAACAGCCTTGACAAAAAAAACATAAAAAAAGCGCTACGATCAATATTGTTTAAGCATAAAACATGGATCCATATAGGAATATGTAAATCATTTACAAGATTAAAATTTTGATGAGACGAGCAGATAAACATTTAAGAAAAATATATGCAATATTCATTTATTTATTTTCTGTTTGTATTTGTTGGTTTAACAATCTCCATTCCGTGCGAAGAACGAGTACTTTAGCTAGTAGGACATAATTTTGAATGTTACACTTATGCCCCTTTAGTTTTAAAAGATTTATTTAACTCAACAAAAATGCAATTAAATATACTAGAGTCTTTTAAGGACTGTGAACAGCCTACATAAACTATTACGCATAAAAACGATCAATAACCATGTTGGGCAAAATTTGCTTTATTTAAAGTACAAGTTAACATAAAGAAACCGAAAATTTTATGGATAAAAAAATAACGTCTTGAAAAACCAAAATATATACATTCATTGCGAAAAGAAAGCAGAATAAATCGATTAAACAATTTTCTACGACAGTGGAATTTAAATACCATTGTGTTTGTACAGCCTTTTAGATATATCCAGTTCTTCTGTTGAATTATAATTAATGCCTGTTTAATTGCTTTTTAAAACAATTTTTTTTCTGGTGAAGTTTTTTAGAGAATTGCATGTACACAGAACAAAAATTAGAGTTTGGAATGCTTGTAAATATTTAAACATTTTGTTTTCCATTTCAAATTTCATTTTTCTTCTAATATTCAGCATTATGCGCTATTTTAGGAACAAAAAATATTTTATATACAATCAAGAATCTTCTTTTTTTTCATGTAAAATTTTAAAATAACCGGCATATTTTAACAATTTTTTTTTGTTTTAATGTTTAAACATGATTATATTGAGAAAAAAAATGAAATAGTTTTAAGCGCAAGCTCGAAAATGAAACATTTTAAAACGTAACTACATGATACTTGATAGTAATCATTGCATGATGAAAAACTTTTCAATGTAAAAAGAATTAAAATGTTTTAGTAAACTTAAAAAAATACTTTATATTTTCTTTAGATGAAAAATAAATTATTGTTTTGTATTTCTAAAAAACTTAACGACTGTACTTTAATGATATTTATATTCAGGAAAAGTAAAAGGAAATTTTTCTAAAACATAATTCGAAAGCCTTTAAACAATGTACAGAAAAAATTAATAATTTTTTTTTTCTTTTCAAAAAAGAATAGCACAGAATTTTCAAAACCTTTGTTATTGTATCTGTATTAAAAAAATAATCTAAGTTTCATCTGAGAATAAGAGTATTCTTCTCTATTTACAAAGAATTTATTGTAGCTAACTTAATATTGTAATTTTTAAGCCATTAGTTTTTCGAAACAGTGTACAATTATGCACATGTGTTTTAATCAATTTAGTAATCAGATTTATAAATCTGAATCCCGTTTCTATATTAGAAAATTGCGAAATGTTTAAAATTTACATTATTATATGTTTTAATAAAGGCTACTTTGTACTTATTTTGGACTTTGGAATTTGCATGATGTGAAGAGTTTTCTTATTTTCTGGACAGTGGCGTAGCCAGATATTTTTCATGGGGGGGGGGGGTTACGACTACTGCAACTCACATATATGCATACAAGTGTGTTAATAGGGAGTGAAGAATATACATTTTTTATGGCAAAAAAATCCTCATGGGGGGCGGGGGTTATGACCCCCCTAACCGTGGCGTCTCACATTTAAATTTTAGCATACACACTAAAGCGCAACGTTTCTTTTCATTTTTACAATCTGGCGATTTATTTGGCGACAGTTCCTTTTAGCTCTCAGCCCCATCGCCAGGTGGCTTTCGGTTCTCACACCTTTTTCACAGACACTTCACGCTTTGGTCTCTGCCCTGTAAGGTCACTTTTCGTGTCGCTATTTTGCCAGCCACCGCACTAACCGTATATAATTTGTAATTATTGATAATGCCAATAAAATATAGTACAACTCTCTATCGACATGGAGTTCCGGGTTATTGCTTACTTCCACTATACCACAGAATAGAATAAATTGACGACTTTCTCGAGTGTAAAATGTTTCCCATCGGAATTTACACCATACACCCCCCCCCCCCCCCTGGCTGTTTCTGGAAAAATCATTATAAGATTTGTTCTTGTAAATACCGACCCTAGCTGCTAAAAATTAGAAGCGATAATTGATTAGTCTTTTAAACTATAATCGGCAAGGAAATTCTGCAGTATCATATCACATCATGTGCTTTTAAATATAAAGCTGCAAATAATGCATGATGAAAAATTGCGATGTTAGGCTAACTAGCATTTCTCCTTTTTTAATTCAGTTTTCTAAGGATATTTCAAGTTGTATGAAGATGCATGCGTATTAAAAAAATAAAGAAGAAAAGAACAATGTGGGAAAATATATTTTACTCTACCAATCTAAAAAATGGCAATCCATATTTTAACCGAATTCACTCTGGATGCAGTCGGAGTTTCAAGCGCATTTCTACAAATTAGGTTTCTTCGTCAGTTGTTTTATTTACGAACAGCAGTTGAGAAAATTTCCGTCGAACGGGAAACAAATTACGACCCATAAAGACGGACAAAAGCCGCTGTACAAAACTGTTTAGAACCCCGAGACGTAAACGATAGCAGCCGACCCTCGTAAAATTGGCCGTCAAGAACGGCGAAGTGCAGCTAATGGAAACAGAGCAAACGACTGGACCGTAAATTTGGAAGTGACCGCTCTGGAGTCTAGCTGGAGAGAAAGATAAAAATTTGCTCGCTGCCTTCTACTTTTCTGGCAGCCGTTTCTGCGAAAGATTAGAAAACGGACAGTAACTCACAAATGAAGTTACGCGAGAATTATTGTTGCACCAGACTCCAAAACTATATATTGCTGTCTTTAACCAAATGTAAATACATTTTTACTTCGTACGGAAACTTCTAGTAATGATAGAAAATTATGATCATTTTGAAATATTTTTATAATTGTCAATTTTTTAAAAATTTTACTGGCAGTAGTGTCTGGTATAGATTTCATTACACAAGATTAATTAAAAATTCGTTTTTTTATTTCCATGCTTTAATAAACAGACGAGTATTTTGTATAGAGCAGTAAGCACATCTTGAATAGTTTCATCAAAATGGTGCTGCTTCATAATTAAATTTTTTATACTTTCCTTAGTTATTATTTGAACGAATCCTTTGGATTCCTGTTTTTCAGATTTCTTTGGATACACATATACATACATACATACATGTATATGTATGTATGTATGCATATATGAATGTATGTATGTATGTATGAATGCATGTATGTATGTATATACATGCATATATATACATATATACATATATATGTGTAATGTAAGGAGCTCGGTGTGTTACACTGTTAATAATTGTAGTTCATATTTCTCCATAAAATGGTGCTGAATTAAGTCCAACCTTTCTATGGAGAAACGTTTCACCATGATTTAGTGAAAAGTTGAAAAGAAAACTGTTCTATATGCATAAAAACTTTCTATCTGAAATTATTTTTCTATGTTAACGCATTGGTGCTTGAAATTTTTAAGAATTCAGTTCCATCAGTAATTTTTTCATTTACACGCTCATTAAACAAGTTGAATTATTATTATTATTGAGCAGTTAAATTTGATATTACTGATTACTGATATTTATTTGTTCGTTATTTATTTAAATGGAAAAATATTTTACTGTAAAATAAATAAACGTTCATGTATTTTATTAGTTTCATGTCTTCTTTTTAAAATAGAAATTCTATAAATTTGCACCTTATAAAAGGAAAATTCCCAATCCCTCTTAGAGATGATTAAATGACGAGCAATATACATCAGAAATAACGATTTATTGTTACTGTAAATACCACCAATTTCTTTGGGCTTTTAGAAATTTCAACGTCGAAATTGGGTATGTGCTCACTCTGAAAGACTTATGAACCACTCTGCCAAATACACAAATATGAAAGTGGTGGTGGTGGTGGGGGACACAAATATGACAGTGCTGTTCCCCCCCATCGGTTTTCCCAATGAACGGCGAACCAACCCCCCCTTCCTCCATCCCCCGTGACGTCACTCCTCCGAGGAACGTTCTATAGTACGGCGATGTTTGGTCTTCCACTCTGGATGTTTGTACTTCAGGCAGGAGTACAAGGGAGAGAAGAGGAACTCATAGTCAAATGAGCGTGGCAAAAACTGATGATGCTGCGTGCAAAATGCCTGACGTGTACTAGTGATTGACAACTCCAGACTCCGGGCAACTAGGCCTAAACAAAAACAGCGGCTGACTGGGATTGATTGCTTTCTATCGTACTACAAGAAAATAATAATAATAATAATAATAATTAAACACGGACTGGCCAAAGAGTGGACAGCGGCATATTTTTTGCATGCAGTGACCGTGCCTCTTTCTGCGACGTGAAGGTGTTTGAAGAAATCGCGCGGGACACGTCTTGAGAAGCGAGATCCGTCTGCCGCGGAGAGAGTGCGCGGTGTTGCGGAAGGAAAGTGGAGCTAGCTCCGGGAGAACTGATGCGGAATTGCGGTAAGTGCAGATAATTTATCCTCTGAGCAGGTTTGGCACGCTTGATTGCTGTTGCAGTTGCTTCGCTAAGGGTGCTCGCGCACTTCCTCGGAACGATTTTGTTCGATAGGGTATCAGTGGTGGTTCCCGATTGTTCCATTTTTGTGGTCACGACTTCATTTGGTAATGAGCCCTGATAAATGGAAGTCCCTGAGACTGCAACACGTTTTGGGAAAAAAATTTTGTTAGCGCCGCCGTTGCTAAGGAAGTTTTATTTTGCGGAAAATAATTGTGAAATTTTTAGTCTGACGTGCTAGCAGTTGGATCAATAAATGTTCTGTTTTTTTTTAATATATATATTTTTTATTATACTATCTTTTGCCAGCCTTATTATTTTTCTTATAGTTTTAAAGTACTGACAAAATGCAATTGAAAGTATTTTAAGGGGGGGGGGTATTTTAATTTCTGCTTTTCCCAAATATAGCTGCTAATTTTAATATTATTTTCATAAGATTTCACGGAAATGTTATTTTAAATGTTGCAGTAAAATTATATCTTAAAAAGGAATGCTTAGAAAAGGAATATAGCCATTCATGTCGGAAACACAATAAAAAAATTATTTTCTAAATTAGACAGTTTTTTTTTTAGTTTAACATTAAAAGAAAACTTTTGATCATGTAGCAGTGTAATATTTTTTTTCTTGATATGGAACATTTATCGTTACTTAAAGAAAATAACTGTTTGTATATTTTACTTCTTTTTCTACCTCTCTCTTTTTTTAAAATATTTTTTATAAATAAAAAGGTTGTTTTGCAAGTTGCCGGTATTTAAAATTTAATCAAATGATTTTACTACTTTATCTAAAAATTTCCCTTATTAAAAAGCAATTTAAAATTTAATCGAGTTTGAATTTCCTGTCTACCCATCTTCCCTCTCTCAAAAATATTATAAGCTAACACATCAGTGCTTTTAATTTAATTTAAACGTATGTGTCGTTCATAAGGGCCGTAATTTATTTTCATTTATTGATAGAACTTTTTCATAGAAAAGTTCTATCAAAATTTCATAGATCAATATTTCATAGTTCATTCTATCAAGCACATTGATAAAATGTTTTATCCTTAACGTAACTTTAAAAAAAAATTATTCAAATTTTAATTAAAAAACTCCATAGTATTTGCAGTACATCTATATCATAGAATGTTCAATATGCACATGTTTTTGCATCAATTAACATGGATTTTTTTAGCTGTAATATTATTATATATTTATTTACTTATAACCTAAACGCATGCTCACACACATATATACAATTTCAAAAGAATCAACTTTTATATTTTATAAGACGCTGAGTGAAATTATACAGCATTTGTCCGTTTCATTAATTATGCATCACATATATAACAAACTTGAAATACATGCATACTTATCTACGACGTTTCAACAATGAATTTAGTTTTCGTGTTGCTACAAACGTAACTTTTCTACTAAATATCTCCACAACCAGTGAGCGCAGTGAGTAGTAGATTTCCAGTGAGCATATTATAAGTGAACCGGGAAGAAGTATCTTTTTCCTGCATTGAATACAAATAAATAAAGTTTTAACGAGTTTTTAAGATAAAACAATGACCGAGTGGCGATGAATAGGTAGATGGCTGAGGCGTGAAAGTCAAGGGCTCTGACCTACCGCATTGCTGTCAATCTAATGGTGTAGAGTTCTGGAAGGTTTTCTCTCGATACAGCGCGAATACGCATTAGAAACCTTTAAAAATCCCGCGGCCAAGGCATTCTCACTTAGGCAAGTAGCCCTCGTGTAGCTTTACCTTAATGATAAAAAAACAAACAAATGAGTTTTGCCTAAATAAAGGATTTGTATTTTTTAGATTTTAAATCAAGAATTTCATAAATAACTGTGTTTTTATTTCACAAAGAATACTTGAAAAAATTGGCGGGTGGCCCCCTACCTTCCTTGAAGGACGGATTTATACCTGAAATTTATTTTTAGGTATTTTACACTAACAATCTTAAGGATCTCTTTCTTTCTTTTTGTTTTTCCTCTTTCTTTCTTTGAGATAGATATAAAGAAATGGGAAAATAATGTCATGGTCCACTATACCCCATAGGTTAAGAATTTTGAAAAAATTATGTTTATAGAACACTTACTTTGCCAACCTCAGATGCATATGAAATTTCATATTCTTAGCTTCAGTAGTTTTGGTTAAGCAATAATGGCACGCACATAAACTGCATTACTTTCCTGTTCCCCTAATACTTGACCCAATTTAATGAACTTTGATGATATTTTAATGCATTGAATTCCAGTTTCTCTTATTTATTAACTTTATAAAAAATTCAAAAGACTATCCTATTTCAAATTATTTTTTATCGGTACATTTAAATTAACGTATTGAAAAGACATTTTTTTAATGATAAATAAATTAATATAACTAAAAGTTCAATATGCTTTGAGGAAAAGGAAATGTGATTTTAAAATATTATTGATAAAGTACATTATCAATATTAATACTTCATTTATGTATACATAATGTTTATTAAATGTATTAATGCATATTAAATGCTTTAATAATGTATATTAATGCATATAAAATAATTCATTACCAATACACTATAAAAAAGATCGCTTATTATATTTAAAGATACAGTAACTGTTTTAAATTTGAGTAAAAGTATTTGAATTCATTTATCTGATTCAAAAATTTCTGAATGTATTATGTTTCTTAAGTTATATGGCTCGATACTTGGTTAGATTATATAGAAAAATGTTTATAACAATTCTAAAACTTTTTTATTAACTCTTGACAGTTATAAAAGGCATTTAACCTTTTTAAAGTGATAAATACACTTTAAAAAGTTATATAGCTATAAGTGCATATAGCTTAATTTATGCAGGAGTTATTTCTGACATATCTAAATTCCAGAAAATCATACACAAAGAACAAGTTTTTTTCAACTATAATACTCAAACAAGTAACAAAAACAAAAACACAAAAACAAAAAAAAAAACACTTTTCAAGCATTCAAGAGTGAAAAGTAGCGCATGTTTTTGTTTTGTTAAAAAAAGCTTCTTATTTACACATCTAAATATATGTTTTATTTTATATTTTTCATAATGTTCTGCTAAAATCAAATTTGTCGTGAACAAACAAGTAGTCTCTCAAGGATATATAAACACTTACAAAATTTGGCAAACCTGAAAGTAAATGCAGTAGAACTTCTCAAATTCAAAATCAATGAGAATTTACAAATTCCGGATTTCAAAAATTTCCAGATTATAAAATGGTTGAATTACAGGTATCGTAATAATCAATTAAAGTTGGGGGGTGGGGGGAGAAACACTGAATAGAAAAAAAAATTAAATAAAAAATAAAGCGCATTGATTGTGGATTGTGGAATTACACTCAACAGAGAGATGTTATTTGTTTAAAAAAATACAATAAAGTCTGTTCAATTTGTGTTGCATGTCTGAATTATTTTAAGTCCTTTCGGATTATAGAAAATCCAGACTTTGTAAGCCCGGGTGTGAACACTATTGATATATCTAAAAGAAAATCTATTACCAATCACTATGAATTTTAAATAAACAAATAATTCAGTAAAAAAAAAAAAAAAAGAAACACTCAGAGAAAAAGTAAATGATAATAATTACAGAAGGTAATTTGAGTATTTTCTCCACTGAGGAAAAATCTAAGTAACGGGATCATTCAGCAAGATTACTCTACTTGGTAAAACATGAGGAAATTTTTTTTTTTTTTGGGGGGGGGGAGATTAAAATTTAATAATAATAACTTCCAAGAAAGAAAAAATAATTAAAAATTTCTGAATTCCGGATACAAGAGAGAAGTGGCATAAATGGGACAGGCTTGTAGATGCAGCTAAGTGTCACAGCTCTTAATTAAGAAAAAAATGTATAAATGACTGCTAGAGTGATGACAAAAAACGTCATTTCGTGATTTCAGTATTCAAAAGTAAATAATTCGTAACATATAAGAATTTTAAATATTTACGTTTAAGAATTTGGATAAATATATGTTAGTAATTTATGTACCCTTTATATATTTAACTTTGCAAACATCAGGATTAAGTTAGACAGATACAAAGTCCTCATACTTTTGAATATGACTTTATCAAGATACAGTTTGAAATAATATATGGGGCTCAAAATTGAACAATGAATGAGACTGCTCAGTGATCGCCAATTGCAAATTGTAGCACACATTAGTACATTTTCATTATTTTTTTACAAATTTTAAAGTTTTCGAAAACCGATTTGTCCTAATGAAATGAAGTATTTTTGTTATTACTCTAAATTTGACATTTTTAAA
Source organism: Cheiracanthium punctorium (assembly GCA_038373885.1). Lineage (NCBI taxonomy): Eukaryota > Metazoa > Arthropoda > Arachnida > Araneae > Cheiracanthiidae > Cheiracanthium > Cheiracanthium punctorium. Next base: position 144,491 of record JAWZYV010012400.1, on the reverse strand, counting down.
TATGTTAACCAGCTATTTTGTTCGTTCCCTTGAATATATTAGCAAATTAAAGTAATGTTGTGGGTAATAATAATGAAATTAACATTAAAATATTTTATTTTATGATGTCCCAATCACAACACTGTCAGGCATGAATGGAATTATTTATGAAACTTTATATTTTTACTTTTCTTATTTATTAATTTCTTTGGATGTGATTTTGTGTATGTCACCCGAAAAGTAAGATGCTGATGCATATTTTCATACAATTTCCATTAAAATGATTGCCGTAGAATTTTTAATAAAAATTCCGATATGCAAAAGGTCCATTCATGCCACTTATCCATTACGTTGCCTAAAAATAATTTAATAAATAAAAACAGGCGCGAATAAAATGTAAAATAACTTTTTGCACTGAAAAAAAATCAAAACTTTATTGATATTGAAGATTTATTTTGTTGCAATTTTTCGTCAATATTTCAATATTCTTAAATTTTTCAGATATTCAATAGTCAAAGTCTCTTCTGATAAAGCACAAAAATTACTGTTTGCAATTTCAAACCAACCTCTCCAATGTAGGTTGTCACTTTGTAATTATATATTTCATGTCCAATTTACATCGTGTACAGAATAATCAATCTAAACTAATCGAATTTAACAAAACAGAAAGTTTTTGAGTGCAAGTAATATTGTAACTTTTCAGGAAATAGCCTACACGCATTACATCTTGTTTCATGCGCATTTCTTTAAGGCAGGAAAACACATATGTGAGTAAACGGTACGTTAGAGATGGCCAGACAAAATATTTTCTTGTTCATTCACTTTTTGAAGCTGTGTTACGGTTAGCTCACTGTGAACGACGCCCAGGAGCAATATATGCGAACAAGAATTTTAATGAAAATTTAATGAAAAGTAATTACATAATATTTGAATTTGTACATAGTACTGCTAAAATTTTACTGTTTTTTTCGTAAACACTATACTTAGTGTTAATTATTTGTGTTTTTGTTAGTTGATGATTGCATAAATCATATTTCTGTGTTTATTTTAGCGTCGAAATGGTGGTCGATTTCCTTTTCATAACTTTATTTTCAAGCATGTTTATCTTACTCGTTCAAAAATGAGAGCGAATATGCAGTCAGGTTAAGATGGCTATATTTGTTTGATTTTTCTTTTCGTATAATTAATAGCCGATTATTATTGTTCCACTATAAAAAAAATACTAAGGAAAAGTTGTTGCCAACTGTGGAACTTGGATGGAAGATTCTCTGAAATTTTAATGCGTTGTATAAAAATTGGAGAAATGTCTGTGCATAAAGCATAAGTTATTCGCGTTTATCGCAAACCTCGAAAAACGTTTGAAAGAATGTACAGAATTTCACAATGATAAGAAAGGGTAAATGGTTCCAACACATAGGCGCACCCACGGAGGGGGCTATGGGGGCTCAAGCCCCCCCTAAAGGTGGAAAGTTAGAAGTGAAAAGCATTGACAATTGTTCCTAATGAATTAAATTTTTTCTTTATGAAAATTGTCTTTTAAATTATTCCTAAAGTACTTTTTAGAAAAAAAAGTAAGTTTTTAAATAAATACTTACAGTTAGTGAACGAAACACAGTTAAAGTAGGTTTCAACGATACTGAAAAGATCAGATAATTATTTGACTATAACCAAGTTACATTGCTTGTGCGCATGTTGTTCCATGGGCAAGTCAAGAGGCACATAATAATTTAACGTTATAAGACAGTTATAACTATAATCGAGGTCACTATAACCCAGTTCAGCAGAATTCGTAGCCCAGTCCCCCCTAAACTAAAATCCTGGGTGCGCCGCTGTTCCAACATCAATGCTTGAGGATACAAATGGGAAAAAAAAACTTTCCAGCCATTAAGGCAATAAAACAAAGAAATATCAGACGATTGCTTTTAAGTTTGCTGAACGATTAAAGATAAAACATAAATTTAATAAAACAAAGGAAAAGATAGATTATATGATTGGTTGTAATTTTTTCTCCAAGAAACATTGATAGTGTTTCAAGGAAGTCTAAAGGAGTGTCATTGACTCGGTATTAGGGATTGAACCCTATCGAAGTAAATGCTTACTTAAGAATACTTACTTTGAAAAAAAAACAAACTTTAAAATGATTAAAAATAGTTTAATATCTAAGCCTAACTGCGTATTCAGTATAGAATTATATGCATATATTAAAAAATAACTTAAATAAAATTGTAGTAATGGGAAAAGGTAAGAGGAGAAAGAAAGGCAAATATAGCGCTGGTCATCTGCCCCGATCTACTTATGGCCAACTTACCTGAAGTGTGGATAAGATGAGCAATTGTGTTTTCTTTTGTAATGCATTTTATATAGTTTTATCTAGTGATGATGACTTTAACAAGAATGGTTATGGATAGTTATAATGAGAATGAAAATTTAATTACATAACTTTTTTTTATTCACTTATAAAAAAACTATAACGAAATTACCTTATAGTGAGCTTTCTTGCTCTTGGAATGACTAAAATTATTTAAATGCTAGCATAAAAATGTAATTTTTTACTTTACTTAAGTGACATTAATACATGCCATTTCTCTTTCTCTTTCATAGAGATTTGAGTGTGCCTGGTCAAAGTTCATCACTCACCATTCCTGGGGCCGCGGTGTACCAGGGCTGTGCCGGGTCAGCCACAGACGACGCCATGCCTCACAAAGGTGAGCACAATTTATTTTTACATACATTTAATATTATTTTGCTTGAGAATTTGGTAATACACACACGATTTATACGCTTGAATTGACAAACGATATGAGCAAACGGTGCTCTAAAATAGGTTTCCTATCCTATATGCCCGAAGCAAGACAGACAAGTCATGTATTCATAATGACATGTAAAATTTCAAACCTGGTTACTTGTCATAGAAATGCCATGCAAAACCACATATATTTCTATGTGATATGTAGTAATTTACTTGTAATTTTAAGGCATTCGTAAAGATAATAAAAATAACTATCAATGAATTTCTTTTATGCAGACTAGGCAAATATGTTTGCATTTTATACAATGTTGAATTATCTTTTATCAGTAAATCTGTGGAAATACAATTTTTTAATAATTCAAATATACCAAACATAAATTTAAATTTTATCGTTCTGCATATTTCATGGATTGTTCTTCAAATTCCTAAGCGCATAAAATATTCTGGTAACATGGCAAAATTTAAAAACAAATAATTTAATTTAATAAGAAATAAAAAGTGCAACATTTAAGAAAATAGTGATGAGATTTTATTACTATGTTTACAAAGTCGTTCAGCATAGAGCCTCTTTATACGATTTCCTCATTCAGCATTTATTTTTCAAATTAAATTATAAAGTACTTTAATGAATGAGAGTTTAATTAAAAAAGTTGGATTTATTTTTCTAAAAATATTAACGAAGGCATTAAAAAACATACATAAAGCTTAAAATCACACAGGGAAATACGTTAATATAAACCTCTTCCATGCAAACACTCGCAAACAAAATCAACAAATGAATGTAGTGCAATAAAAATTTATTTGATAAGTGCGCCACTTCAGAGCGATCCCCATTAAACACGTTTGTTCTTTTCTTCGGCAAACATTTGTTATGCAAACTCTGATTGGACCAGTGATTAAAAATCCCGCTCTACCGCCGAGGCGAGCCACTTTAAAATTATTTATCAACGGGGAAAGCGTAATTCGATTATAGGAAAACTTTAATTAAATACTTGAGATTAATACCGAAGACGTACAGCTTCAGAGAGTCATGTTATTAATTTGGAAAGAATCGGATCACACACACAGATAAGACGACGATGAGAAGCAGAGCATAGAGCGAAGAAAAAAAAATATTCTCACAAAATATTTAATATCAAGGTAAATTTTTGAAATACCTCAATTATTAAAATGATTAAATTTGGATTCTGTGAATTTAAGTAAAGATCCGTATCTTGCTCACGAAGCTTAATGTGCCTGTGTTCGTGTGTGTGTACAAAGTAAATGTAAATAAGCCAACTTTCGGGGTTTAATTGCGATTTTAATTGAAAAGGCGGTGCGAGCACGAACAAGAACAGAGATGGAAACTGATTTGTGCACGGCGAGATGGTCGCAGTTAAATATGTGATAGAAGAAATGCTTTTCTGGGGTGTAGTCAACTATGACAGCGAAAGAAATTTAATAACGATGTCATTTATGCTTATGGCACAAAAGAAAAATGGCTTAAAATGTCGCATCATAGCAGATGTGCTTATTTGCGAGGATTTTTTCTAAAAATATTTTAATGATAATATTTTTGAATTAACTGATGAGACAATTTCAGGGGTTGACAATTATTCTTTCTTGGATGTAATCAAACAACCTTTTCTATCTGACTTTAAGTCGTTTTTGTCTGTGTCCTCACGCATTTAAATACATAGCACGAAAATTTGTAAGTTGTTATTTATAGAATGTTGAGGCAGAAAAACATACCACAATCGATGCCTTTATCTTTGAAAGAGGGGTTCAGAAATTTGTACAGACAACTTATTCTGAAGCCCGACATTTATAAATGTTCGCATGATGAACATTACATAAAATTTTATTTCTTTAAGTCTGACTTTAAGTGACTTCACTTGTTTTGCAATTTAATTGAAATTTCTTGTAAAATATGGCATTGTGTCTATGATGGAATAAGGTATGAGATTATTGCATTGACAGACAGAATTTTGAAATATCTTCAATAATTTATTTGAAAAGCATAAGCAGCTTATAAACGTTGGTTGACTTGAAATCATTCTTAGATTTCAGTTTTACAATGCAGTCCATTTACTAGCAGATAAATAAAAATAATATTAATAAAAATAATATATATATATATTAATGTAGATATGATGGTATGATTTAGTCATTAGTTTCTTTTACTTTTTGCTATCGATATATATCTATATATATATATCGCGATATTTCGACGTCTCCACAATTTGACGTGAACGGAACAGGGCTTGCCTCGAACTATCCAAATCATAAAACTTAATGGTAACTCAAATAAACGGAAATAAAGCAATTTTTTTGAGTTGAGTGCATATTAAAATGAAAGATGTACCTTCTTAATCAAATTACAGATAATTAGAGCAGGTTAATTATACCGGATTGACTATTATAAATAATAGTCAATTATTTTTTGTATTAACACATTGACCCGTTTCCGTGCAACCATATCCCGCCATCGTCAAAATTGCATAGAAATGTCTGTGAGGGAATCTATAGGAAGAATACACCCACTTTCTTTAGGAGTGGAATTTCTGATGAGGCTTCCGGATGCGCCAGGTATTTCAATTTTGTGGTGCAAAAAATTCTTTTATGTTTTTGTAAGTATTGGCAATTATTTGGGAGCTAAACTGATTTTTTAATATATATGTGTGTATATTTTCTTTAATCACGACTTTTTTTGTCTTTATTTTGTATTTTATTGGAATTATATGAGCGAGTAATGTTTATTTATTTAATTAAAATTTAGTATCTTCCTGTATACCAACGGTGCTCTGCATTTTGGGGGGGGTCTAAATGTAGTTAATCCATCTTTAAAAATGCCATCCTTTTCTTTACTTTTCTTTTTTCTATAAACGAAACGAAATTGTTAAAACATAAAGCACAACTCTTTTATTGGTTTACAATTGCCACTCTATTAGAAAATTCATTCATTATTTTATTGGAGAACAGAGACCAAATCAGTGCAAATATTTCTCTTCTGCAACGAATGTATTCTCTCTCAAGATAATGCAGCACGGAAACAAAGCTGAATAATGGACTCCTCAAATACGAGGGACGTCGCAAGGAGCTTTCTGAAAATCATAGCATTAATTTTCGTCTGCGTCTAGCTAGATTCCACGCAACTGATGCCACCACCAGCACTTAATCTTGTATTCCTTCCTCGAGAACACCAAAGCACTCCAGAAGTGAAAGACCACAGACGTATGCGTTCACATATAGTAGTATATATGTATGCATTTGTATTCTCCATTCCATTTGCGGTAGTTTTTAAATGCGACTAAAGGGGGAGGGCACCCAGTCGTCACCCGCCACATATTTAAACTTCGTAACAATTACTCCTCGCTCTCGGAAAGTAAACGTATTCGAAAACCAAAACATTTGAGAAGTAATCACACCATGAATAAATGTATGAATAACGAAAAATGGCGCGCGGGCGCACGACACTCCATTTATCATATTTCGCTGACAGGCTGAATGAAAACGGGAGGGAAAGAAGTGAAATGAAGACAGAGGGGGGGAATGGTAGGGCCCTATGCTGTTATTTTATCTAACTGTGATTGTAACGCGGTGGCTGGAACACGTGTTCTGGGTTCCAGAGTGCTTTTGTGCGAAGATGGCGAAAACTGACTAGAGGAGGAATATTTCCAAAAAGAAAATATTTTTTTTAACTAAAAAACTTCAAAGGTAATTAATTACATGGAGCTTACAAGCTAATGCTTGAAACTTGGAAATTATCATCTGTAGATAAACATGTTTTTTAAACAAAAAGATAATGGGAAAACTGTATTCGTAATGAGACTTCCAGATATTCTGTAAATTTAGGGAAAATTAGAATGTTAAAACAATTCATTTTTTAACGAGGAATAATTGATGAGCAGTAATCTTCCAAAATTTGATTTAAACTCAAAATTAAAAATGTGGAACAGACTATTATCTGATTTGAAATGCGTATAAATATTCAATGAACTTGCAATCCAAAGTAATCAAAGAATTATTTATGTAATGAGTATATTAAGGGAATATAATTAATTATAAAACTATAAGTAAAATTGAAATCTCTAAATGTTTTACTTTTTCTAAACATAGTTAATAACGTACGTAAGTTCATACTTCATTCATAGTGTTTAATGAAACAGATATTAATCTGTGATTTCAAGAGAAAGTCCGATATTGTAAATGCCATTAAAAATATGAATGCCTAATAAACTTCAAATAAATCGTCAAACATAAACAATTGTAGGACGATTGATTGGAGCCTAAACTTGCATAGCGTTTAAAAAATACTAACTCTACGTTTAAAACTCTGACGTTTTGACTGTTGCCTCTGATACGTAAACAAAACTCTGACGTTTTGACTGTTGCCAATCACGAAGAACAGATTTGATTTCTATTAAAATAGTTGCGGGTGACATAGCTCTACGAGAATCCTTTACTTTTTAGCACGTCATTTCCCGTAAAAAAAAAAAATTAAAAAATGTCACGATTCTTTTTAACAGCACTGACATCTTCTGAAAAATCGAAGAATGTTAGAACAGCTGGATAGATTGCCCAATGCTGAAAAAAGGGCAGCCGTTGCCATCGCTCGACTTAACTACCAGCAAGATGGCGGGCGATCGAAACGTTCATCGCGTGCCACAGATCTAGAGACCTTTTTTTGACGACAGCTGGCTGTGCCGGGCACAGCCAGCTGTCGTCAAGGTAGTTAAGTCGAGCGATGTCAACGGCTGCCCTTTTTTCAGCATTGGGAAAGGGTTGCGCCTCAAAGGGTTAAAAAACTGAAAACAAAGGACACAGACGCGTTCAACCTCGTGACTGTTTTTCGAATTCCGTCTCCGTGTATTCAAAGAGGCGAAGACGCTATACGCTACGCACATAATAGCAGCAGTTAGGGAAGCAGTGCATCTCTACTTTCACGTGAAATCGGTAATTTGTCTACAGCTGCTTTACCAAACAGCATTCGGAGCACAAAAGATACGCGCTCGCTAGAGGCGGCCATTGATTTCCGCTCCGCAATTTCGCGAGAGTATGCAAATTCGTTAATAAGCGCCTCTCCGTCCTCTGGGATGATGATATCGATAAAGAGATCAGAACGTGCTACATGCACTGGCTGTGCTAACATTTCGCTTGATGTTCTCTGTTATTATTATTGTTCTTTTTTTACTTTATGTAGTTGTGATTTCTCAGTTGTCGACGGGTCATGTCCGGCCGAAGCATTTTTATTTAGCTCGTTACCTGGGCGAAAGCTGGACTTGGCTCCATGTGACCTGCTGGAGTGAAAATGGCTCAACAGAATAAATTCTCTAGCGGGTGGCGACAAATATGGCGGAGGGAAATATGGATACTGAGCGAGTAAAGGGGCTGTATGATAGCTGAGTTAAGATGAATAAGCATGCTACATGTCCTTGGTGATGGGCCATTTACAGAACAGCGTATTACTTTTGACGCGCATCTCTCATGACTGTGCTTTATGAGGTACTTTGATTTACATTATAAGTTTTCTATAATGCGTAGCAGAAAACAGAAATATTACTAAGAGGAATCACAATGTTTAAGAACAAATGCTTATCATCGGTATACACCGTGCAATAAAATGTTACAGAAAAAAACATTCAAAATACTCGCGTTAAAAGATAAAATAAATAAAAACTTTGTGTAAAAAACACACATAAAATGATGCTTATAACAAGATACAATCGTTTCGGCTGAAAATTTATTCAGTCTTCATCAGTTGTAACCCTTCATCTCACTAAACAGTGGGTATAAGAATCATTTTATGTGCGTTTTTACACAAAGTTTTTTTTATTTTATCAATGAAAGGTTAGTTTACAATTGAAGGCACTATTTGTTTATACATTTTCGCAGCGGCTTCTGTGCTGAAATTCTGCTATAGGCATCTGGAAACTTCATTAAACTTTTACGTTAAAAGCACTATCCGCTATTAATCAGATATTTAAAATTAAGAATTAAAGTGATTTAGTGGAAGTTCAAATTTTTTGTTAAGTATTTCACCTGATTTCAGCATAAATCAAAGTACAGGGTGGCCATAATTAAAGTTCCACTTTAATACGGTCAGAAAAGGAAAACAACTGGACCAAATGTTACCGAACTTGGTAATCGTGTAAAGATGGTCATGAGAGTTTATAACCCGGGGGAAAAAAAGTTCAAAAATTCACCACCAGGGGTAAAATGGCGCTGTATGCAATACTAGGTAAACGAAATAAGACATGAAGACATCGCTTTAACCCATTTATGCCTAGCGTCCCTTTTTTGGGACGGCATTTTCGCTATCATTCGAAAACGTTATTTATTTTTCCTAGCCTTTATTCGCGAGTATTGAACCTCAATTCCACAAAATATTTTAATATGGCCAAGTAGGATGTTGACATTTCAATTTTTATACATAATGATTTTAAATGAAATCATCCCTTGTTCAAAAAGTTGACATCAGAAATTTATCAATTACGGCTGGTGTTAGCAAAAATCGAAGAAAGTCGCAAAAATATCCAGGCACGAATAGGTTAAAATGTTCATAATCGTTTTTGAAATGTATCACAAAGCATGTTCGTGTTCAATGTGGTATCCACCATTGCCCGAAAGCAATTTAACTCGTATTATGGCATTCTCAATAGCACTTCTTAGCACATCAGAAGGAATGTTACGGACTTGTCGATGCATTACACCTTTCGATTCCGTCAAATTGTTTACATTTTCACCATAAGCAGTATTTTTGAGATAACCACACATATCCATTTCCGTTCTAGAAACAATAACAATCATTTTAAACCAATGTCTTCATGTCTTATTTTGTGTACCAATATTGCCGTTTTCCCCCTGGTGGTGAGTTTTTGAACTTTTATTGCGGATAATAAATTCCCGTGACCTCCTTTACACGATTACCAAATGTGATAACATTTGGTCCAGTAGTTTTCCGTTTCTGATCATTTCAAAGTGGAACTTCAATTATAACCACCCTATACTCTTAGAAACAAGTTCCAAAGCGTAAGCGCCTTTTCAAAAGTTTAACTGCTTGGGATATAGTCACAGAAGGAGAGAAATTAGAATCGCGCTTAATGCTATCATCTTTCTGTTAAAATACATTTATTAAAAAATACAATTGCAAACCTTTATAACATTAATATTTACACACAAGCAAGTTATTGCTATTTCATTTGCGATATTACTATATGCGGTGTGCCATTTATTTGCCTTCAACGGATCACAAAACCATTATACCGTTATTATGGCGTCTGATTGTTTCGGCATCTGCGTGATAATGTCATAAGACAGTCGATAAGGACTTGATGAAAGGACGGAATTTGGCTTTCATCCAGGATAAAATGAACGCGACAGAGAAATAATTCGCGCCAATGTAATAAAGGTGAACTGTTGATCATCAGCAAACGGCATGCAGTGTAGTTCACGAATCTACCCAAAGAAAATATTGCCAGAAAAGCGATGCACCGATGCCACAAATATATATATATATATATGAATTATATCGGGGTTTTCCTTCACGACTGATCCGGTGATAGGTTTTGTAGCTGTGTTGACCATAGACGTAGGTGTTGAGGGAGTTGTCATGTGCACAACTTTGACAGATAACTTTTTGACTTAAAACATATGTTTCAAAATTTAAGAGAAACTTCCCTTTTCTCCTCCTGAACCTGAATGCTATACCTGTCCCCCTCCACATACACGCACACACAATTTTTGATCAAGCGACGCTTGTGGTGCCGACTAAAAATTTCTACGTTGAATCGGTCGCGAAAAACTTACGGCGGTGATCATTATAAATATTAACTTTCATCTGTTCTTTTCAAAAAATAATTCTTAATACGTATTATCACATTCACTAGTAGTCTGTTACTGTAGTTTATATATGTTGGTCAAATTGAGTGAGAGTTATCTATAAGTACATTCTGAATGTTGAAACGGTGTAAAAATTAAGAATCTATCTCTGCTCTAAGAAAACTCATAAACTCTATGAGTGACTCCATGCTATAGTTTAGCGATCTCTACTTATTAACAGTTAAAGGGGAATCAAAATCTATTTCAACTTTGACTTTTGATGTTCTTTATTTGGAGCCGACGTGTTCGTGTGTGTCAGAGAAAATAATAGTAGACTTAAATTTAAAATAAAGTGTGTGTGTTCCCAGTTTTAATACCCCCACCCCCACTAAAAAAGAAGAAGAAATGTTACCAAATCATTTCATAGGATTTGTCACAGTGTTGTCCATTAAAAACGGATTTACATTTGCTTTTAGAAAGTATCATTACATATTTTTGATTACGTTTACAATTTTTGCTAGCAAACTTTTTAGATAAAGTACGGTAGGCACTCGGTTAGTGTTTCACACGTTTTAATACTGTTAGGTATGAATCTACTCGCCTTGTGTTTTAACAGTACTAAATCGCATAAACAAAATTTAGCTGTCTCTAATGATTAATAATAATATAATAGTAATATTAACCAATATGAAGGGCTTATTTTCTTTAAGGTTAATGTTTAAAGTGCGTAATTGGTCATACGTTTACGCAAAGTACTTATAAGTTTTTCTAAACTAATATCTTGTTTAAGTAAAATTCCTTTAATCTGTTTTAAAAAATAATTCTTGATATTGATATTATTCGTGTAATTTAAAAAAAAACGATATTTACGAAATACTAAACATAATTTAAGCTGCACGTTTAAGCAAGAACTTTTTTAAAGTTTGTTTATACAGTTATTTATTTTTACTATATCTTACATGAATGTAATCATAAAAAAAAAAAAAAAAAAAAAAAAAAAAAGAAAAAACCGTGCATCCTGTGTATAAAAGAAAAAAAGAGTTTATGACTGAATTTTTGACAAATACATCGAATAATGATTGATGACAGTTTAAGCCAATCCATGCAGCCATACATATAAAAATACATAAAGAAGCAAAGTTTTTGATAAATAAACCTGTATGAAAAACGGAAAGAAAACAGAAAAGTTTCAATGGTAGTTGAAAAACTGTCAGAATAAAAATGAGCAAAAGTTATAAGAAAATGGGTTATGTGATTTAGAGGGGGGGGGGGGCGGCGATTTTTTTTCTTTTTTGAGTCAGCATAATTGCATTAATTGGTAGTTACAAGCCAATTAAATACAAAATATAACAGATTATTTGGTAAAACATATGGAAAACATGCTATAAATATTATTCAAATTACATTATTAACGTGTGGAAATTTTCTCATGAAAAAAATTATGATTCGTGAGAAATATTTGATTATTAAAGAAAAAAAGTCTTAAAATAACTGAAATCAGCAAGTTTAGTATTAAAAAACAAAATATTTATAAAAAAAACCACATCAAAGATATCGTAGTTGTCAAACCAATATCTGCTATGTGCAAAACTTTTATTTATTATTACCAGTTTTTATTAGCAGTTAATATAAGACGCTATTCTAGCTGATTCACATGGAATATTTTTTTAGCGATCACAGTTCAACGTAAAACGCTTAGAGTCACATAGAAGTCTTTTTATACGAAAATTTGGTTTGTAAATTAGTCATACTAGTCAAAATGCCGAAATCTCCAAAAAGTGCACATAGCAGCTATTCATTTGACAACGACATGTTCCTCAGAAATAAAAAAGTATTGGCAATATACCTGCAAAATCCTGGAGAATTGTTGAACTATACACTAATATACCGATATTGATCATTTTTCCATATTTAGGAATAATATTGTGGAAAAACATATGCTGTACAATGTGAAAACACACTGTCCGTGGGCCGCTTGCGTCCCGCGGAGCTCAATCAAATGAATAAAATTGTTAACTTTTTTAACCAATAACATCATGCGTATTTTTAAAAAATCGAGCATCCGAGCTTACATTTTATTCCCTGGCACTGGATGACATAGACATACTGCTGCAGATATACTGCCCAAGTGGCGATTTTCATTAGGAGTATTGATGTCAACAACTTAGCATGCCTAACAACGGATGGTGGTCCAACAATGGTTGGGAAGCACGGATGTGTGGTAAAATTGATTGAGAAAGAAGACTCCAAAGTCGGAAATATTTCAATGCTAAATTTTCATTGCATAATTCATCAAGAGAGCCACTGTTCCAAGTCCCTGAAAACGGATCATGTCATGAAAGTATTCGTTAAGGCAGTAAACTTTCTTAAGTGGAAGGGATTGAATCACCTTGGATTCCAAGAATTTCTCAAGTCTTTGGATTCGGATTATGAAGACGCTAATTTTTATACAGAAGTAAGACGACTGAACAGTACCAAAATGCTGAAAAGATTTGAAGCAAGAAATACAATCATTTTTTGCAAGAGTATGAAGAGTGAGTGTGCGATTTTGCATTTCCAGTTGATATTAAGCCACCTACATGACTTAATACACGTTTGCAAGGAAAATACTAATTGATAAATAACATGTATGATCTAATTTCGGCATTTCAAATGGTCTTCAGGAGCAACAGTTAAGAAAAACTTCAATCACTTTTCTACTCGGTCACTGCAACCAGATATCACACAGAAGGTGATGGATAGATACCCTTCTTTGATACTGGACTTGAAACTGAATGTGAAAATCGATTTGAAGACTTTAAGGAACATCGTCTGCTGTTTTCTTCATTTGCAGGTTTCTGTAGACGTGAACATATTGCCAGTAGAATTAACAAATGGAACATCGTGAAATGTCTTGTGATGCACAATTAAAGGAGAAATTCCATCAAGTTGGTTTGGACAAGTTTTATAAAACTTATTTGGACAGGAATAAATATCGTATGTTTTACAAACATGCTCTGTTGATGGTTTCCCTATTTGGGAACACCTCGCGTAAACAGCTTTTTAGTCACATGAAGCACATCAAATCAAAAGAGAGAACACGACTTACTGATGTTCATTTGGAAAACTGCTTGCGTGTAGCCTTAGTCGAAATCAGTATTGATACACTCAGTTGTCAACAATGTCAGACGTCTACAACAACGAATGTCATTCGTCTGAAACAAATAATGTCAGACGTCTTATTAGTCTTTTTAAATTCTCTAATAAATTATGTTTGAGATATAACAATGTTTTATTAGAAAAAATAAGTAAATACAATTTTTTTAAGCAGTAGATTAGGCAAGGGTTTTACGATATCCCTTGCTTAGAAGCGACGATGTGGCCAAAAGTGCAGCACACAACCTTAAATTAACAATAAAAATTTAAAAAATAATAAATTTGCTGCCCGACAAGAAATAGTATAATTTGGCCCGGCCGCTGAAAAGGTTGGCCACGTATGCTGCACATAATTTTTAAGAGCAACTGTATTTAAACCAAAAATGTTAACAGTATTAGGCAATGTTTGTACATTTATACTAGTATGTAAAAAAAGCAGTTAAATCAATAGGCGTATATTTCGTATTTGGGTAATTTTGTTGCAAAAGTTTTCATAGCATGATTATTTTATGTTTGCAAAAGCTGTAACTAATACGGTTATTACTTACTTATTTGCCCGTCAGGAGGTTTGTAACTACAATGTAGAGGACTAGGCACATGCGCACTGATCAGGCCGCTCAGCTATCAGATAAACCAGGTGTGCATGAACATTCGCAAATTATTTTTATCAAATTTACCTTTACAAAGCATGATAAGTTGTAGGTTTAATTGAATAGAAAATATGAGGATTTGAAGCATTATAATACACTATTTAAAGAATGGTTACGAGAATAATAATAGCTTAAGAAACTTCTCATTAAAGGAACGTTTAAGAGAGATTACTTAAGGTATGTAATATTTATACTTACAGTTCTAGGTAATTACATTTTAGTATGAAAAAAAAATGTTTATTTATAGAAAATTTGCAAAATTTATCAATAAATTTTCTTTTGCTGTGCACACATATATTTTTAATGATTATGCAATTGCAAATTCCAAAAAATAGTAACTTCGTCTGTCAATTAACAATTCGGCTTACTTAATACAGTTTGATTTACAAATACAACTAATATTCTCATTGCAAGAAATTACAAATATGAACCACTTTAATTCAATATGGAAATTAATCACTACTAATTCACAAAAATTATTTAGGTTTATGATCAAAATTTAGATGGATTCAACTTTCTTGTCTTCTTTTGCAGTATTATTTATTCGAACTTTTTATTTTTATTACTTTAAATGCATGTCTTTCGTTTTTTGTATTTCTTTTGCAAGACAAAACGGAAATGACAACGATTTATTATTATTATTAGCGAAAATGGTCTTACATCTCGCCTCTACATTCGATATCCTCTCAAAATTACGTGTTTCTCGAGACAAATAATTTGAGTTTAAGCCCACTTAAAGCCATTCATCATGTCTTTTGCTCAGCAGACGATCGATTGAAAATGAAGCTTCCTACTTATTTAAATACTTAGGACAGAAAAGAACTAAAATAATAATAATAGCAATAAATAATAAATAGAATCTCGATTCTTCTAGAAGTGTGTGTTTATGTGTGTCTGCACGAAGTATCGATTCTGAACGTGCTGATTGTAAAATCAATGAGAATAAAGCATTTTCTGATAAAGTTTTGTTTTCCTTCAGGTCGGTATGTCGTATCTAGTTGGGGATTTTTTTTCCTTCTGTTTCGTTGACATTTAACTACAGGAGGTTATTCTGAACCTAAACTTGGTTCTTTATCACTCATATTATTTTTTTCGTTCGATATGATATAGTGAAAAGTTTTTAGGACGAAGACATAAAGCTCAAATGCCCATCATTTCTTACGCTTCATTTCAACAAAATAAAGTAAAAAAATGGGACGATTATAATACTTTTTTCTTTGCATTCTATGAGGTTAATCAATTTCTTAAACTGTAGTCTTCATTGCCTCTGTTCTTTTAGCATCGCATTTAAAATGCTTATAGACAGTAAAAGATAATAACAGTGGGATTGGGCTAGAGTTATCTTAATGAACACTATTTGGACGAATCTGTTATCTTTTTAAGTATCCAAATAAACATGAAAAATATAATTTGAGGTAAATGAAGTTTTTCTCATTTTGATTTATTTTTCAGCAAACTAACATTTTCCGTAATGAATTCCTTTCTTTTCATGAATGATTGATTAAAAATGAAAATTTTGTTTATTATCAAATATTATATAACATATACTTAAAAAAACTCATGGTGTCCATGATGAATGCAGTATACTGATGATAACCATTATCAAATACAGAGGGATAAATTAAGTTTCATTTTCACCCTCCCCCCAAAAATATCAAATATTTTGCTGCCCTCTCTCTCCCAATCTTACATACTAATTTAAGCTAAAGCCCCCACACACAGACGAACTAAGTTTAAACTATAAAAAATTGGCTTATTTTGTAAATTCAAATTCATGCACGAGAAAACAGGGACGATAGAAGGGACCCTCCCAAAATGTTTTAAGAATCCGCCACTGTTGATACTCTTTACAACTTTTTTATCTACATGAGACTACTTCCTTCAAGATTTAACATGATTTTATGTAACTCTACCTAACTAGATATTTATCGTTGACGTTTTACTTCTTTTAGCACCTTTTACCATAAATAGCTTATTTCCATAATTACCATCTTTGCCAAACTCAGATTTCCTGTAAAATATTATTTTTCCCTCATCCTTTACGGAATGTGACCTCTAAACACCTCAATCGATACCAGAGCTCGGTCCCTCTTGCTTCTTGTCGGGAGGAAGGGATTCATAATTCGTCATAAACACCTTCGTTCCCGATCCTATGACGCATGTCAGCAACTCTGCTAATGAGATCTCTCAATTGTAGAACCCGACATAGGCACACACCAGGGTGAGGATAAATATCACTGATCTGGGTATATATGTGTTCCGGTGGGGGTGGGAGGTTTGCAACAGGCCCCGTGGGAAACGTTTTGCTAGAGGGGTTGGTTTTTGTGGTGAAACGTAAATTAAACCCGGGAACATTGTTCGCTGTCGCCGGTTGTAGTCACTTTATTAAGTAAGAGAATGTTGGTAGTTTTTAACTTGCTGGTTATTCAGAAAATATAAGTTATTTGATATGACACTTGTGATTTGAAACAAAACCAGTTAGATCAGTTAGAGGTTATGAATATTGCTTTTTCTTTTAAGTAGCTGATATCTACTATTGATACATATACTCAGGAATGTTATTATTTTATATTCTTATGTTGTTTATTACTTTTAAATTTGCAAAATTACCTTTCTTTGGTTCTGAAAAGATTTATGTGACGAGGATTAATCTATAAAGATATTTATAATGCTATAAAAGTTCTGTTCGTAACGTAATAAATAATATTATTTTCACGTACCTGAAAATTTCTTAAATCTAAGAAGTATTACTCAAAGAATTATTTATAGCATTCAGATAATGTCTTAATATATTTTACCAGCTTTAACCTCTATAAAATTACTTTTGGGAGTACATTATATTTTTAGCTGTATCGCAAAGATAAAATGTTTGCTTTCTCTACGCTTTGCTACTGACGCATGATTTACGTGCAAACAACATTTTTAAGACATACTTTAAAGAAAATTAAGAATAAGAGCGTTTATCTTTTCACTTAAATGAAAATGAAAGCAATGATTTCAGCTGTTTTAGCTTATTGGAGTACACAAAGAAATTCTTGTTGGATGAAAAATTGAGTCATCCTAATCAGAGAATGAACTCTTAAATGGGAATAAAAAAGTTTTAGCGAACAAAAGTGTTTATTTAAAGAAAAAAATATGAAACTATGTGTAGACAACATGTAAACAACATGCAGTTTTGAAAATCATATAGGAGAGATAGCTTCCACCGTATTTTTACTTCTAACAATTTTATGCTCTTTTCAGACGAGTTACTTACGAGTTACTTCTTTTCAGACGAGTTAAGTTTTACAAATAAATATACGCTAAAATAATGATTACACAAATTACTAAGCATGAAAAGAAAAACAGGATGGTCATAATTAAACTTTCTTCATTCACAGCAGTGTACAGCAAAAACTACTGCTCAGAATGCTACCTCATTTGCAAGAAACCTTAATGGAATGATGGGAAAGAGATTTGCGTTGAAAGAAAGTAATTCAAAAAATCACCACCAGGTGATGTTTTACAATGTTTGAGTTGCTGATATGAAAATTCTCTTGCAAGAGGTACATAAAACATCTGCTTTACAGCTTCTACAATGTTTCTATCGCTTGGGGATGTTTATTTGTTTTATTTGCATTAAAACTTCGTGAAGTACACTAGTGTGTTTTTTTGAAGTAATATTTTTCCAAGAAAAGTTCTCTGCCATGGTCTCATTAAAAATTTCTTGCCCATTTGGTAGCATTCTCACCAATATTTTTCGCTGTACAAAACTTTGTACAGGGAAACTAATTTTGATCAAAAAAAAATATCTGTTCTGGTGAAAACAAAAAGCTAGAAATCTTACATGTAATGCTCAAACAAATATTAAAAGCCTAAAAGAATGCTCATAGCAGTCCAATAATTTTTCTCATGGGAATACTATATACACGCAATAGTATTACTTATTACATTTCTAATGACTGTCTGTGTACTTTGTATTTATGCCATATGCTGTTTTCTATTGCATAATATATACTTGTGCATAGTGATAATAATATATGCTGCATATTGGAAGTAACAGGTGTAGGCTGACAATATACATGTCGTCTCCTATAGATACCAGAAGCAGCGTTTACAGTCCCATCCCTTTGCTCGCCGTCCAAGATACAGGTTAGTGCTTTTGATTCACCACTCAGTTCACTGACCCTTCTATGATGTACACATTTCCCCCCTTTTTGTCCGTTTTACCTTTCCTTCCCTCTCCTTATTTTAAAAACAATAAGTTTAATTTTTATTCTATCATGCTTCGCTTAAGGGGGCTAGCGAACGTTTTAAACACCAGTTTTTGAATGCCTGAGTTGGTTACTTTTATTGTCATATATTTTATTTCATTTTTGAGAGTGTACCAAAGCTACATTTTTTTAAGTCTTTCTTTCTTGCTTTCATTAACTATAAATGAAAACATAGAACATTTAATTCGCCAAAAACGAAAAATTTTCACATTAAATATGCCTCTTAATTTTTTATTCTTTTTCAAAATTTTGTTTCCAATATGAAATTTATAATATCTAATACAATGATTAATGAAATGTTTAGCGAAACGTTTGCCTTTTTTCTGAGAAAATAGTGTTAGTACCCCATTCATAATAAATTGTGATTAATATTAAAATCTTCGTCATATGTTCATATAAATGAATAAAAGAGCAGTTAGAAACAATCCTAACATTTGTTGAAACAACTTGATTTTTGAAAACTTTTTAGAAGTATTTAAAATATGGTAAAGTATGCATATTTAAAAAAAATAATGATAGCTATATAATGCTCAAAACTTGGTAACATATATCGTCATTTCTTTCAGTAGCATTTTTTTTCTTCTCTGCAAAATTTTAACCATCGTAATCATGTAGCAATATTAATAAAAAATTAATTATGTCTAAAATTGAAGTGGTAGTGATATTACGTTATCAAGTCAATAAACAAAACAACCATGACTAATAAAAAAGCTACATTACATTATTCTTAAACTTGGTTTATTAGAAGATAATAGCTCATTAATCATTGATATTTTAATAAATTGCAGTTAAAAATATTTCTTTTCATTTTAAAATATATTAAGTTTTTTCTAAATAATTTTGATGACTATCTTTCGACAATTTAATAGAAAATTTGTTACTGTAATATAGTGCGAGAATATTTCGCTGTTAGTAAACGTAATTATTTTATCGTCATTTAATAAAATAAGACCAGTTTTAGTAAGTTTAAATCTTATATTTTTTTGTTCATGCATTTTTTCTCCATTTACAAACTATGCGACGTGAATATCCCGCTAAACGAATTCCTTAGAATATGACAACGCAAGGCTGCATATGGGCAATTCCATGCTCTAGAGGATGGGTTTTAACAATATTTACATTTAAAAGAAATATCTAATCATAATTTCATGATCTGAAGACTGCGTTGCCCACGCACAAATTTCATGTTACACTGAGCATCTGTTGAGCAAATCTCTTGAGTTAAAACTTTTCAAACCTTGTATCTCTCTCAAAAGTAGTGATTTTTATTGTAAAGGCTATATTTTCTGTAATTATTTAATATTACATGATCGAGAACAACGGTAATGTATAAGAAAGCTCTAATTCGTTTACAAATCAACTTGAAGCCGAGAACTGAATCATTTCCAGATTTAATATATATGAAGTTGTCATCGCAGTTGTTGATAATTAGTGGTTATTTGTTCTTCAATGTTGTTTAAGATTGACAAAAAAAGAAAACTACAACCCCCCCCCCCCCCATATGCATACTTGCTTGGAATGCTTCCAAGATTATCTTTTCAAGAAAACTTCAATCTGAAAAATATTTCGCAACTTTTAACGCAACAAAATTTGCGAAATATTAATAACAGCCAAACCTCGATTTCGTGATTTTACACTGTTTTAACTTCATTTAGGGAGGGCGTATGATTAGAACGCTATAAAAATGACGTTTAAATAGGCGAAGCTCTTGGAATTAAAAAAAAAAAAAAATGGGTTGGTGGTAGGGGGGCAGTATGGGGAGTGATAGACGAACGCTTGCTTTTTCGACACCCACCCCCCCCCCACCCGTCTCTGTTCGCTGAGCGGTGTGTATTAAAAAGACATCTCGCTCCAAAGATTAAAACGAAATGGAATTAACAGCAAAAAAGAAGCCAAGGATGGGGAAGAGACAGAGAAGGGAAAAAAATAATAAAAATAACTGGAAAGTTCTGTAGAAGTAATTTCTTCCTTTTGAAGAAAAGCAGCAGAGATGGGAGGGTAAAAAAAAATTGAAACAGGCCTCTTGAGATATCTTCTTTGCGCATATTAATTTAAGTAATTAATACATCTTCTTTTCTGGGATGAGTAGTTTTCTTCATTCTTCATTTTTTTCCTATTTTAATTATTAATATTTTTGCATCTTCCAATTTAAGCTTTGAATCGTAATCGTTTCTTAGTCAGAGGCACAGTGACGTAATTGTTTCTGGTTCGTACTGCTACGGTATTAGCCTGTGATAAGTTTATATGATTGAAATGTTTAGTGAATAGTATGTTTACATTAAATATATAATTTGTTGGCAAAAATAAAACTTAAATATCTTAAAATGGTTCACATATTTGGTGATTTTCTAAAAATATGATTTTTTAAAATTTACATAAAAATAAAACTCTTAAAACTTCCCAAATTTTATTAACACTTTGAGGTAAAAAAAAAAAAAAAAAAAAAAAAAAAAGAAGCAAATCTGAATCGATTATCTGAGAATTTTGCAGTAACTAATAATCAATTTGTCATTCTAGTATAAACTTCACGAGTACTAACTAGTTTCAAAAGACTAGTTTTGTTCACACAAAACAAATTTTTGCTAAGAAAACTCCTAAAACTTCAATTTAAATATCGCATTTCATGATAAATTTTCAATGAGCTATTTGACTTAAAGAGATTTTAATCTTCAAGATGGCAAAGTTATTGCAATGTAGGCCAACGTGCATTGCATATAAATTATGTTGCGTAATATTCGTAAATCGAATTTGCACTCTAAAATGGGATGTTCTGAGCAAAACCTGTAAATATCGAATTTAATTTTCACATGCTCAGAAAACAAGATTTGGGTTTTTAAAATTTAATGAATCATGATATGCAAGCAGAGTACAAATTTGATTAACAAAGATAAGAATCTCATTGTTAGTGCGACTATGAAGGTGTTTAACATTAGTTTGGCTTATTTATTCTAAAAGTTGTCTAACTTAAAGCATAAAGTATACATCAGAAAACAGTATCTGAATACACATTGAGAAGTTTTAAATTCTGTCAATAAAAGAGAGAGAAAAAATAACGTTTTTTCTCTAAGTATTTGATTTTTAACTGTCTTTCATCAGAAAATGCATACTATATTTTTTAAAGTAAGCACAGTGTTAAAATCTTAAAACAAAAGATTTTCGTATAATACTAATTGATCCAAATCGTTTTTCCCTTCTTTTTATTTTTAATATAATTCATTGGTCAAATCGGATTTATTAAATTTTTTAAAACGTTTTCTGGTTATCTAATTTGAATGCAGCCGCCAAAAACTAAATTTAAAGTTTCATAGTTTTATTTGTTGATTATATTACTTGTGAAATGTCTTCTTCCCTAACTGAACCCACCTAGTGATCAGAAAACTATGCAATTAATGCCATTATTTCACGATCTATTCAGAGCCATCAGTTGACACACCACTTTTGCTCTAAATGAGACGCAAGTCAGTTATTTGTCCTCTCCCTATTCGAAAGAACACTTATTACGACATTCCGACACGAAGAATGATTTTGTTTATGACTGTAACGCGTAGCACCTCCTTCTACGCTCACCTCAACTCCGACCATTTATCTCTCCCCCGCCCCTCCCCTCCCCCCACTCATTTCCCATATTTAATTTTTACCGTCTCCGCTTCTCTCCTGTTTTTCTTATCATCATCGTCTTTCCATTATTTATTTATTATTATTTTTTTTCGGCCACCTCTTCCTCTCCTTCCCTTCAACTTTTTTTTTTTTTTTTTCCCTCCCGTCTTTCTTTAAATATTATTTGCAACTCAACTCGTTTTTATTTTCCTCACATCCTATTTTAATTAGAAAATCCACAACAGCGCGTCTTTCTCTCTCTTTGCTAGATTATTGAAAATTAATCCGTGGGTCTAGAAATTAAAGCAAATATTACTTTCCAAAAGGGAGTCGTCTCTCTCTAGCTCTGTGCTACTGATGTGTGTGTGTGCCGACTGGGTTTCTCTGGCTACATACACACACGCGAGCGTGCTTTTGCCGGACTCCCTCCCTCCAACCGCCCTCCTTTTACTCTTCCCGACATTCCCTCTCCAGTGGAGCGTTCATGCAAAAATGGCGGAGGACTTCTCTCTGCCTGGCAAAAGTTGCCCCGCTAATTAAAATTTTTGGGGGGTTTTAAGAGAGCGGCTGGGCCGAGGAACGCAAATGAATTGATTAATAGATACGGAACGTTATTAAAAGAGGTTTCGTTTTCGATTCCGACAGCCGTTCAGGGGGGGGGGGGGGGGTCGGAAGTGAAAGTGGTGGTTCCGCGAAGATTCCGACGGGTCATGCTGCCCCGTGCCCAAAAGTCGTCGGATTGTAAAACTTGATGCTTAGGGGACATTTCGCGTTTGCCGGAGAAAGTTTATTTTAAAACGCTGCCCAAGACAGCTTTCGCGGATGGCTTGTCCGAGCGGCCGAGAAAGCAACTTCCCAAGTGGCGCAGAAAATTAGGGTGGCAGACCACGCTGCCCCTCGGATGAAGCTGTCCAGTCGTACAGAATGAATTTGGCTGTAATTAGAGGTAACCGTTTTCGATTTCCGTGGTCGAGGCAATGTGTTCGAACCGCACGCCTGAGATCTTAAAACAGAATGTAGGGATACTTTTCAAACAAGTTCAGTTCAATGATTTGTAATCAAAGGAAAGTTTGAATACCATTTTGGGATTAAGTTCATAGTTTGATATTTTAAAATTTCAACTTTAATTTTAAAACATTTAGACGTATATTCGGTGGCATGAGCAGCAATCGAGTTATATGTATTTCGCTTTAAGATTTTAATGATAAAAGTTAGAAGGTTTTCTATATGGTTAGATGTTAAATGCTTGTACCTCAAAAAGAATGCACAGTATTCTCTATTCATGGTTTAGATTACGCATGCTATTAAGGGTAGATTTATCAAGCTCAACAACTTTATTCTGTGATTTATCTTGAGATAGGTTTTCTTTATATATTTATATAACACTACTTCAGTATTTTGAAAAATAACCTAAGACTTCATGCACAAAATTTAAATCATATTTTTCATATCATATTGTTTTAAGAGCGGGTTAGCATTAAAATAATTTTATTGAATAGATCACATTTTGTGATGGAACAATACCAGCATTCTTTTGTGAACTTTTATTATGTAATCTTAGCTAAATGTTTGGTGTAGAAAAAGTGTATGGTAAATAAACTTCACATTAATTTGAATAGTTTAAAATTATGTCTACCTTTTAAGGATAAATTAAAAGAACATGTAATATATTATTCAAATATTTCGGTGTATTTTTTTCTTGTAAAATATTATTTTATATGATTTTCTGAGATTAAAAAATTTATTTTAAATTACATCGTAAACCATGAAAATTCCTCGATTTTCAACACCTATAACATATCTATTAAAAAAGAAAGGAATATTCATACACAGATTTTATTTTTTCTCTGCTGCTTCACCAAAATACTTTCAAAACTTTGAGTCACTTGAATACATCCTTATGCATTTCAAGTAAAATGAGACATTTCTTGGTATTAAAGCATGTTTCTCCAACCTATTGAAAAGAAAAGAAATGATGCATAACTTTGAAAAATTATATTTGATCAATATTTTCAATAATTCTACTCTTACCACCTAAGATTTATACGATGTAAGCTGTCATTTTTTTTGCCACATTAATTTATACTTATCATCCATTGCTTGGTAAAACGGTAAAAAATACCTCTAAATTTGTTCATTCATAATTGTCGTCTGTACTTTTAATTTTCCAACAAGTTAATTTTTTTGCTTGATTAACATTACTACACTAGATCAGATCTACTGAATCAGTCTAAAGAATAATGCTAAGTTAAAAAAAAAGCCCTATTAGTTATGTAATTACTTACGCTTATTATTGTAGTAAGTAAGTAAAAAAATTATAAATCTGCGGGGAAAAAATGAATTTTTGAACTCAACACAATTTAGTTCATTGAACAAAAATTTGATAGATGCCATTTTAACTGATCAACTTGCTGGATCAACAAAATGTCCACGAAAATTTAGATAAACAATATTTTGTTCGGTTTAACAAAACATTATTATTATTATTATTATTGTTGTTGTTGTTGTTGTTGTATTGTTGTTAATATTGAGTGATTGATATTGCAGTTTTAAGAATCAAATTATTAAAATTCCATCTTATTATATATAAATGAAACCAAATCTACGATAAAAATCACAAAACCACAGAGTATTTCTGTAATCGGATTATTTTTCCCCTGAAAGTCACACCGATCACAAATGTACCAAACGATGATTTCATAACGTCTCCATCCTCCCTCAACAAGTCTGTGTATTCATTCATCATGGCCAGAAATGAATCCTCTTTTTGATACAGCCCCGGGGAACGACGGCAACAATCGGATAATCGAAACCCCGTTTTGCACTCTTGACCCTTCCGAGCGACAGAAAGGAGGGCGCTTGACCGCTGGCTATCCCAGCTTTCTCTTCCTCTCCCAAAGAAGAGGCCGTTGGATGGAAGATAGGAGATTCTATGGTCTCTCAACACCCCCGCATACTTTCTCTTTTTCTAAGTGCGCGATGACAGATGGGTTGCGATTTCATTTTTATCCGGTTGAACTGCGTCGATCCAGTAGCGTTCGTCAGATTTCAGAGTTGTGACAGATAGTGGGAAAATGACCCCCTTTAGCGATTTATCAACTGTGCCTCGCTGTTTTGAATCAATGAAGATGTTTTGAACAACCTCGTGTATCGCTTTGAATCGTTTTGATATTATAAAAGATTGATTCGATTGATTAATTAATTTATTTGTGGTGAAATCATTTTCGAAATAACGATAGAGTGCTGTTAATATCTAAACGAAGAAGAAAAAAAGCATTTTTTAAAAAATATAATTTGTATGTCTACATTTTTATTTAATTTTTTAAGATAGGGAAAAGAAGAAAAGAACTGTTCACAGTTGACACAAAATTTAATTTTTGTGCTTAAAAAAGAAAATTTTAAGAACGTTTAAATTAAAGAGTAAGAAGCAATTTTTTCCCCTGTTGTCTGTTTTGTCTTTTCCTTTGTACATAAGTATCACTTTTAGAAAAGAAAAGTAAATACAAGAGTAAAGCTTGCTTCACGCTATGTAAAATGAATAAAGATTTAGATCTTCAGACCGAAAAAATAGAACTGCCCTTGGACTAGAAATGGATGCTAGACGAAACGAGACAGAGATTTACAGCTCTTTGGCGAGGCGAGACAAACATTTTTATCATTCAATATAGGGATTTTGCGAGACTAGACTAATCTTTCTGGCTGTTATGCAAAACGAGAAAGGCCTACTTTTCATCTTGCGCCATCTTGGACTCTTCCAACCAGAAACTGTTGTCGTCTAACCTCCCGGAATGTGAATTCAACCAATAAGAAAGCAACATTTTCATTTGATGAATGCCCTATAATGCGAAACTGTTCTATAAATAATAGAGCATTAACTTCATTTAAATTGTTTCGTTGAAATTGGTAATACGAAATATTTAAATAATTTTAGAGTTTTATGGCATTCTTTCAGCATATATTTATGTGTCAGATAGTTAGACGCCTTTTCTTTGCCAAATAAATCACTCTGCAGAGCACACACACACACACTTAAAAGGGTATAAAATATTTCTTGCTTTCTTTTTTAAAAGTATTATATCAAATTCATTCATTTCATTTCATTTTAAATAACAATATTGGATTGCTTAACATATCTACGTTAACCATATTTTAAAACTTTAACAAAATCGAAAATGATGAGGGTACACTCTTAATAATTCGGTGATTGGTTAGCCCGGCACGTTCAATAATCCGACGCTGTTGGGAAATTGTCTTCCGATTCGCCGACCACCGCCGATGTAAACAAGCATTTCCATGCTTCTCTTCCTCTTTCGTCTTTGCTTTCTACTTTACTTAATGTGTTTTGCAGTGTATTTATCTGGTGTTATTGCATGTCAACCAAACTAAAGTACATGACATTAAGTTTGTTATAAAACTAAGATATCTCGATAGCCCAGAATATTTCATTAATCCAGCGGTTTTCTGTTCTCATATATGTCAGATTATCAAGATTGTACTGTTGCAGCAGTTTTAATAACTGAAAACGATAAAATCAAGAATTTTTTGAATCGTTAAAATTATTATTAAAACTTCTATTTCGGCGATGTAAGCTTATTTTATAACTAAAGATAAAGCCCGTTGTGTAGGCAATCACGACATCTGCTAGAAAAAGCATTCGACAAAGTATGTCTACACTCAATATATTTAATCTTCGCCCACTTAAAATAAATAACTTCATATTCAATTTTTATTATAAGCAGAAATCGGAATTGCATTTTCTTCTAAAAACGTGCAAAAACTTTCCGAATTCGAAAGATTTCGTCTCGCTGAAATCATCCCTCTCACGTCAATGTTTCATGCAGACGAAATCGTTTTACGTGTGGAAAAAAAAATGGGTAATCTAGAAGGAATATTTAAAACGAATTAGAATTGCAATTTTGACTTCAAAGCCTGATAACAGTGATTTCAGAATGACGTAATTGTCACTTGTGGCAACTAATTTTGTCATGCAAATGATTATTTTTTTTTACTTTTGGAAATAAAATGTAGCTGAAAATAGCGAAAAATCGCTTAAAAATTAAGGAATGGGTGGATTTTCAGATTTTTAAAATAGCGCATATTGTGTTCTATATTGTTATAGATAATTCTGAAAATTTTCGAGCGGATCGTGCAAATGGTGTAGATGTTATTGCGCTTTTTGTGCTTAACTTTTTAATCCTTTCCGAATAACGGTGGTAACAATTTTATCTTGGAGTGGTTACCCGGAATTGTTACAGAAATAGTGAATCAGTGAGTCAGGGATCAGCGTAACTTTATTATAGGATATTTTTTATTTATATATATTTTATACATCAGAAATTAAACAATTTTGCTTTTGTATACAGCTAGTTGTGTAAATAGTAAGGGTCGAATCTCTCAGGAAATTTTCTGAAAATTTTTGATTCTGAAAACTATGATTTATGAAGACAGCCTTAAAACATATTTTATGATACTAAACTCGATGCAATTAGCTTTCTTTCTTTTTTTCTCAAAGTAATCTATCTAAATTTTCTTTTAACTTTATAATATCTATATCGAATTACGTAACTGCCTAGTTCTAGCAATGTGAAAGATTAAATTACATGCCGTGCAATATAACACCTAGATTTAAAATTCTAATGAAAATTATTTTAATTAATTTCAGATTGGCACTTCTACGAAAACATGTATGTCATAATGAGCCAGCATCGTGAAATTAATCTACACGCACGTTCATTAATTTTAATTGCAGCGCAAATTCTGCAAATTCATTTAGAATGTATTTTAAAACGCAATAAAACATTCGTATGTTAGTTGATAAATATGAAATTAATTATTTTGGAAAATCTCGTGTAAAAAGTCCTCATACGACACTGTATCATGTTAAGGAATTGAAACTTTCAGCGTAATTATTTCTTTAGATATCTCATAAACAGACATTGCGTATTCTTTTCCAATGAGGTTTTTTATTTCTCTCTTCTTGAGTTTACAACAATTATTTCACTTTTTTTTTCAGCAATATATTCATGGCAACTTTTCTTTATTTATTGCATTAGGTCATAATAAGCAGGCCAATTTTTCATTAAATTATATCATTTTTAAATTTTCTGACGTATAAAAAATACAAATAAAAAATATAAAAACAACAAAAATATTTTCAGAGGTATTTGAATTTGTATATTAAATTATTTTTCAAAATTAATATAAAAGCTGAGCATTAAATGATTATTCCACATATTTCATCAACTTTATAATTATTCCTTTATTTTAATCAAACTGTCATAGTAGCCAGAGCTAAACAGAAGAATGTAAATCTTTGACGACAACATACAAATTATTATAAAACTCATTCAAACCTAGATATTTTAGTTTTTGAAATTTGCAATATGCTTATCTCATTGTCACGTGTAACACGTTAGTATTCATTTAAAATTTTGAAATAAAACGTTTTCGATTTCCAAAACTGTTAGTGCTAATAAAAACGAGGTCATAATTCAGACTTATACAATTCAGATGATATACATTTTTTTATTTTTTTAAAAGAATTAGTAACTTTTTCCAGAATTAATTTATAGAAAATTTGAAAAAAAAGTGATGTGAACTGAATTTTTAAATTAAATTTTAATGTTTCAGTCGATTACATTATTTTACTAATATTAATATGAATTTATTGCACAAATAACAAAAATAAGGTCATACTTTACCTATGAAATGCAAAAAATGATATCTTGTTTCATCAGTTTATTAAGAATAAAAAACATAATAACTGATACTATCCGTAACAATCTTTTCCGTTGAATTTTATTCAGAAAGTCATAAGTTCATTTTCTATTCAACCTCAAGAATTCGTAACTCACAGCGAATCCACTTTATGTTATTCATTAAATTCTACAAAGTTTATAGACTACTCTTACAGTTTCCGATATCTTTTCATAATCTTTTTCTTCCTTATTGTTGCAGTCGCGGGAATCGCCCCGTGAAAATCGATGAAATCGCTACACCAGCTTATAATCGATAATAGTATTTCAAATCTTTTTCTTGCCATTCATCCCTTTTTGCTTGAAGATTCTTCTATTATTTTTTCTCTCCAAAAGCCTCCCCCACAGAAACCTCGATCGACTTTTGAGAAATTCGTCCACCCGTCGATTCAAAGAAGAAAAAAAAGAGGCATATTTTTCTGGAAAATTTTCAGGGGTATAGGGAAAAAAAATATTTAATAGAAAATACTTTCCTTCTTTCTGCATTCCCAAAATGCAGATTGCCCTCTTCTGCGGAAAAGGGGAAAAAAAATCATCTTCTATCTAGATTTTATTATTTTTATCCCCTTTAGGTTTTCCCCCATGCGTCCCCTATCGGGACTATTTTAAAAAGAGATTGGAAAATTTCCCTTCGTTCCTAGCGTACGTGGAATATATAGATATATATATAAGCATGCACGTATATAGCGTAGGTACGGTGTGGTAGAGAAGGAGCCAGCACAGGGATTTTGTTTTTGGGACTGGTTGCGTGCTTTGTGTTTTATTCTGAAGGGCTTGCAGGAAAAATTCTCTTTCAGAAAGCGACAGTTTCTTTGTTCTTGCGCGTCGAGAATTCTAAAACCTAAACTATGACAGTTTTCTCTTATTCTTCTCTTTTATCCTCGCAGAGCCCTCACGACCTCTTCTCTAGGCGGATAAAAAAGAAAAAGAAGAAAAAAGAACTGAAAAGAAGCTTATTATTGTTCTTCTTATTCTTTTTTTCATCCAAACTACAAAAGCTGGATATCTTAAGTTTGCATAGCAAAGAAGTATTAAAAAGATATCTATGAAGGGCAAATATTTATGTAAGGATATCTCTGAATGCTTTGAATTCGATCATATTGGGAGGATCATGATACAAGTACATTACAATTACAAAAGTTTTCTCCATATTTTCACATATTTATGTTTTTTATCCAAAACTGTCTTTTAATATTTAATTTAATTTAAATATAAACAATTAATTCATGGCAAAAGACCATTATCTTCAAAGTTTTCAAAAGTTTGAAAGAATAACAGAAAACTAATACATATTTTGTAGGGATTGCTTTTGAAAGAAATTCAAAAATGATTATCTACATTCTGAATTCATAATTATAATTTTGGCATTGTAGTTATTACAAGAAACGGGACCACGAACTGCCGTGAAACATTTTATATATTTTGGTGGCATGGTTTTAAAAATAATACTGAGCTCTGGGACTAGAAATCCAATGTTCATTAAATTATTCGGAATTGCCAGTTCTATCGACGGGCTGTATTTTGATCAAATTTTGGTTATCCAAATGCTACATATATTTAGACAGAAAAATTTAATTATGATGTACACTAATATTTTGTCCCTTTTTCAATGCATTTTCCCAGTTTGCGCTTGAAATAATAAAAAGAAGAGGCTTATGAGAGATCCCGTGAGAGATGTTCCCGTGTTATGCCGAATGTATTGGATGCATTGCTGCTCGTAATAAACCTTCCGGTTTTTCCGAAAACCTGATCACTAATTGCTAGTCCTCTTTGAGGCAGGTATGACTGGAGCAGCTGTGATCTATCTGCAGCAAAAGGAAAACAAATGGAAGAATTCGGATCAAACTTTCATGAGTTAATTGGGATCAAACTTTCAGGATCACAACAGCATAAGAATAAAATAAACAAGTAGAGTGTTCGAGAGGCCAGTATGAACAATGTTATGTAAGAATTATGTAACATTGTACATAATTTTTGACTTCCCCTCGCGCAATTCCCGTGCAATTATCTATTGTAAAAATACATAAGCAAAAACCTTTCAAATCACACATTTGAAAGCAAAGTTGCAGTAAGTAAATAAGAAACTGTTAATTCATACGTATGCTGTTTCGTTATAAAATGAACGCATCGTTTAATCGTTTTTTCTTTTTTTTTACTCTCCCATTTGATTTGATTCAGTTTTAATATTTAGTACATATTATTCTACCCCCCTATAACAATTGACCCCCTATAACACAGGTACATACAACACGGTTCCCTAGAACATGGCGAAAAAAATGTGATCGGGCTTCCTATAAGACGTTGACGACAGCTGGCTGTGCGGGCACAGCCAGCTGTCGTCAAAAAAGGGGTCTCTAGATCTGTGGCACGCGATGAACGTTTCGATCGTCCGCCATCTTGCTGGTAGTTAAGTCGGGCGATGGCAACGGCTGCCCTTTTTTCAGCATTGGGAAAGGGTTGAGCCTCAAAGGGTTACAAAGTGCATGCGTTTGAAGGTTAAACTGTGACTGTGACTATAGGTTCAAATGGAAAATGCTTCGTAGCGATTTACTTGAAGAGAAACCCTAGTCTACAAAGTATAATCCTAACTATTCTATATATATATATACTCCCTTATATGCAACCCATTCCCCTTCATCCGTACACAAAAACACCGAGAAGGGAGGACGAAAAAAAAAAAAGAAAGGGAGACTACCTTTATGTGCCGAACCACAGCAACTGCGTAGTGTAATCAGATCTTAATCCTATAGTTCCAACAATACACCCGTTGCTGTGGCCACGTGGCTGAAGTCTGTCCCATGCTAATTATATGGCGAGACTTCATTCAATGACCACAGATTTCGCACCCAGAGCTCAGGCACTACGATTAAAGCTGTAATGGATACCCCTGTGGTGGGCAACAGACTGCCGGCAACCCATGTTGAGCTCCTAGTCCAGGGGCATTTTTTTCTATTGTTATTGGAAGAGTAAAATGGATATAGTATATCAACTTGAAGTAATAAGTAATAACACTAAAAGTACCTAATGAAGTACCAAATAATGTTTTCATGTTATAAAAATTCTTCAGACATTAATTTCAAAATTTTTTGAGAAAACATTATTAGGGATGGACGCGAGACGACTTTTTGCGAGACGAGACAAACATTTTTAACATTATGATATAAGGATTTTTGCGAGACGAGACAAGCTTTTCGGCTGTTTTGCGAGACGCCAATTTTTCGTCTCGCGTCCATCCCTAAACATTATAATTACAAAATATGGCTAAATTTTCAGATAGAAAGGATCTACGAGTTATTGAAAGTTGGGACACAAGGGATTCTTACTGAAAGTCTCAGACTAGTCCCCTTACTAGTTAGATTGAGCAAACTTAAACAACTTTCGGTACTTACGTACTATCCCGGCGTTCCGCCAAGACGAGCAATTTTTCTCCAAGATAAATTCCGGACAAATGAAATAATTCATGGTTAGAAATACGTTTGGCAACAGTTTGCTTGCACATTTGACGCAAAAATCGTTTGGCGGAAATGACCGCCGGGATAATACATAAAAACCCAACTTTCAATTTTTGGGTTAAAAATAGTTGTATGTACATTTTTTTTTTCTCTCCATAAGAGACCTGATTTTATTTGTCCATGAAATCAATATCTTTCGATTGGTAATTTGAGTTTGATCTTGTTTATCAGTAGAGTCTGATCTGTTGGATTTTTAGGCAATTCATAATACCACGTTTAGTAGACGCACTTTTTATGCCAATTTTTTTATGGTGAAAATCCAGGTGCGACTATTCTACGGGGAAAGTCTACTAACGTAATATTGAACACTCCAATGCTAAAACATAACTGGTATTATAATAAAATAACTAACTTATCAAATGTTTCCAGTTTATCTGCCCCTATATTAGATAATCTTTTCTTCAATAGAACACAAAAAGAGATTTTTCTTTTTATAGTAATATTTTTATAGACATAAATGAAAGTCGAATACGTGACTGCGACTTTAATCGGGGAAAATACTTTGACGATTTTCTCTGCTTCAAAATGGGGTGCTACTGTTATGCGAGGGCGACTATTACGCTAATAAAAACGGTATATTTTTCGATTCATAGTATCATCAGTTTGGTAGATGGTGAGGAGAAATGTTTAAATTGGCCGAAAATTCAACACTTTTTGGATAAATGCAGATCTATCTGAGTTTTTTTTACAAGCATTTTTGCATGCACACTGGTCTACGCAGATGGCCTAGCTGTTTAAATTTTTATATTTTCATTAGAAATATACTATGTATGGGATAAAAATCTGTCTAATTTGAGACAACAAATCACTAGTTAATAATTTTTTTGTTCAAGTCTAAATGTAGACTATTCTGGCTACTTTCTTCTTTAAGACTTGAAGAAAAAAATTACGCATTTTCTGCGTCACACCACTCGCTAATTGCGGTAGAAATCCATAAAAATCATTAGATATTGCATAACAAACAAGAAACGTAAACCTATTATAGAAAAGAGGAAAATGAATGAATTCCCTTTTCGGTTGGAAAGCAAACACAAGAGGGTGGAAAATGAGAAAAGAAAGCACTGGGGGTGTTGATAAAAATGACTCCTCTCCGCCTCCTTTGAGAGGCGAAGGCAAACCCTCTCCCCTTCCTTAATGAGAGGCTTGTTCTCTTGAGGGAAATGACAAAGTCCACTTCTGATGGTGAGGTCCCTTCATCGATCAGAAGTATGGCTGATCTAAGAAATGAATGGAGTTGAAGTGGCGTTGAGTCAGTAAGAAAAGGGAAAGCTGCCGAAGACTGGGCCGGCAGACCAAACATCATATTGTCATTAGTCCGCAGAAATTTAACAATAAAGTTGGCATTTACATCAAGAATTGCCTAAGTTGAGAGTTTATCATAGCTATATATCTTAAAATTAGTTCATGAAATCATTATAGTATTTTACTTATTTGCACTTGAGAATATTATTAATAAAATTTCCAAAAATAGTTTATCAGTGTAAAAGTACTGCTGGTCCAAGAAATGTGAAGAAGTATTAATTCTCCAAATGAAGAGCAAGATACTGAAAGTACGACGCCTTCATAGACATCAGAAATGCAATAACGAAACTATCTTTAAGGAAATTTAAGGCCACCCTCTCAGCGAAATTATTGTTTAGTGTCTTACAAAATATTCAATAAATTCAAATGTTAAATGAATATTAATTTCACCATGTTTGCGGTACAATATTAGAACAAAATGAATAGAGGAGTCGCAAATATTTCAGTTAAGTCCAGCGACGCTGCAAACTAACAGCTCTGACTCCAATTGTTTGTTGCAGCACTCGTAAACTAATGTTCTTCCAGTAGCAAATAATTTTCTACTCAATTGTATAGAACGAGGTAACGACTTTTTAAGTACGCTTTTAATTATTATTGCTCCTCTTATGCTGGGAAACAATCTAATAGTTGTTGCTCACGAATGAAAGGCTGATATTACGTCGTTACAAGAGATTTTTCGATTTTACAGATTAATTCAATACATTTTTAGAATTCTACTTTTGTAAATAGCTTTATAGGATGAAAGAAAAAAAATGTATTTTTAGAAACATTTATGAAAAACATTGAATGGAATATTAAAAGCTTATAAGGGAGTTTAAAGTTCTGACGAATTACGCAAGCAGAAAGCATTGATTTGGTAAAACTGGAAGTATCTAAATTGGAATAATTAACCTATTCATATAAAATATGCCGTAATCTCAATAACGACTTGTACTTATGTTTCTCACAGAACCGCAATCTAAGTAGGTTCACGAGCGTTTCCTAATCAGTTCAATATGCTGGGTGTTCGAATCACCTTTATGGCGTATAGAAAATATTCTTTTCAAAAAGTTCTATAAAACTGAATTATACTCCAATAGAAAGCGCCGCTATCCTAAATATCTGGATCTTTATTGTTTTTTTTTATATAAATCCAGTGCTTCAGTGCAACTTTTCATCAAATTTTATTGATTGACTATTTTGTTTTTTAGTTTAATGACCATTCTGGATTAATATAAAACTATATAAGTGATAAGAGTAAAAATCTGAATTTTTGTGTATTGTTTAACTGCATGAATGGTGTGTTTAAATTTCCATAACAGTGTATTTTTAGGGTATGTGGTATAAAACCCATCATACCTTTTCTCATAATGTTTATTGTATCTAAATTGCACCATGGTTTCAGAAATGCTGAAGTTAACTTTTAACAGCGTTTGGTAGTCCTTAAAGCTCGTCCACAGTTCACAGCGTAATAAAACTGAAGTAAAATAAAATTCTATAATGGGAGAAATTGCTACTTAAATGTTTAATTTTCTAACCGAAAAATTAATTTCAAAGTAAAATAACACTAAAGACTATATCTTTTTACCCTGATTATTTCGTGTTAAATCGTTAAAAAGATGGGATTTGGTGTATTCAAACATGAAAACTACTTTTGAAAAATGAATAATTTGGTAGATTTTCTGGTTGAGAAATGCTAAGAATTCGTTTATTTAACCATCCCCCCCTTTTAATGGTAAGCACTTGCTTGAAATGCAAAAAGATGTAATTTTGTTATTACAATTTTTTTTTTAAATCTGAGTTTAACTCACTGGTGTATTATTCTATTTGAATTGGAATAAATGAAAACAGTTTGATTTTGTATATTCAGCTCCCTTTAACATTTTGTGAGCTAGATATGGTTCATTTAAAATGTAATTTTTCCATTGTTCATTATTTTACTGAGCGTGTTTTTTTATATGGTAAATTTTTGTAAATGGGCAAGGTGTAAAACAATGAAGTGATGATACTGGACAATGGGGAAGGCTTTATATACAATTTGGTTCCATTTGGGAGCAGCGCACAGGGACAGATGCTCCACCCTAGCTACGCCACTGTAAAACAAAAGAAATATATCATGGTAAAATTCATTGATTCCACTCCTTGATGTCTTTGGAAGACCATTCTTTCAGGAACTCTAACGCAAACAAGAGAAAATAAAAGTATAAAAATACACCTCATAGGGTACGGTGAGGTAAAATGGGTAGGTATTTCTTTTTAACAAATATAAATAAATTGTTTTTAAATAATACTTTTACAGTCCACATTTTCAGATATTAGTTGGCGAGATTTGTACGCATTAAAATTTCTTTTAATTGCATTTGTAACATAATGTTAGCTTTATTCTGAATCCATATTCATTTCTTGTGCCTCCAAAAACTTTTAAGAAACTACTACATTCCTGAAAACTTGAAAGGTGTTTTATTTTTTAGATAAAAACAATATTAGTTGGTGATCATTTTGGATAAAGGGATGAAGTGATAATTAAATGTTGTAACCAGATTTTCAAGCAATTGACCTGATTTCCGAATATGTGTTTATTTATTTAATGATTATTAACTAGAGCATGGAAATAACAGTTTCAACTCTGCCTTCCTGGTGATTCCAAGTAATCTTGTATTGCCTCCACTTCTTTTTAGGAAGTTTGCCTATTAGTTCTGATATACCACGCAAATGGCTGTAACACCTTATACAAATACACCTAAAACTGTGAGACCTCGCATTATTCAATCACTTTGATCCTGTTTTCATAATTTTGAGTTATTGAATAAATGGTGAATATCTTATTTTTAATGTTACGCCGTTGTAGAAAACTGACACATAAGAACGTAAACAAAATATGAGGAAGAATGAGCGCATGCGCGATCGCTGCACCAATCGGAAGGTTCTTGCTCCGCGGAGACTTCGGGTCCACAGCCACGGAAGACAAGGGCTGCGGAAGCGGTGGGAAACCGAAATTGCAGACCGTCTCCGAGATTTGCTGATTGGATGAAAACGCGCCTTCCTCATGTATGGTACCATCACTTATTGCTATTTTTTATCCCGTATCCTCATTGATTTTGCAAGACTTGGGTTTAAAAGGTGTACTCTAACTCAAAAATAAACAAAAAACTTAATTAAACTGCACGGGAAGAGGGGAGGAGGGCTGGACTTTTTCTTTGGAGCAGTTCGTTACGTGGTATCACTAATTCGTTTTCAATTATTTTATTTATTAGACAGCAATACAAATTTTGATGTTTTAAGTATTGTTTTGATGGATATGCGATTTTTAAAACTTTTGTATCATTTCGCTTACACATTGTACCACCATGTGGCATTTGCAAATTGAAAAGTTTCTTGAATACAATATAGAAATTTAAAATCGATTTTTTAATATTTCTTACAACACCAAGATCTTAATTTCTATCTTAGATTTCTAAATCTTATAACAGTCAGATGTACTCATAGATAACAGGCTGTGATGAAAAAGTAACATGACATAATTGTTAATTTTGATTGTTTATCATCAAGTGTAAACTTTTGATAAATATGCAACTAGAATTATCAAATAGTGTCAATAACTTATATAGCTTTTTAAAGTTACTTATTCTTGAATTAACCATCTTGAAATGAGGGGGGGGGCGGGATATAAGAAGAATAATTTTTTAAAACATTTATTGATGTTATATATTAATCTCTGAAACTAAAATGTAATATAATGAGTATATGGTGTTGATTGCAATAGAACTGCAGTCATCTTGGAAGTTTGTTCCTTACATTTA
The DNA here is from genome assembly GCA_038373885.1 of Cheiracanthium punctorium. Classification (NCBI taxonomy): domain Eukaryota; kingdom Metazoa; phylum Arthropoda; class Arachnida; order Araneae; family Cheiracanthiidae; genus Cheiracanthium; species Cheiracanthium punctorium. The sequence goes on along the minus strand of JAWZYV010012400.1, from coordinate 106,980 downwards.
CAACGAAGGCTAACTTAGTTACGAAAAAAAAAAAAAAAAAAAACACCATTCATTAAGAAAACTTTGCATATAGAAATCCATATTGTGAATAATAATAATAATAATAATAATAATAATAACTAATAAAAAAACTTAATATATATAAATTAAAAAATCAGCGAAATAAAAAATCAGCATAAAATTGTCATGCCGTTTAAATGCCTAAAATTTTTTTTTGTTGCGAGTACTAATAATTTATAAATGGTTATGTAATTTATTAAATTGTAATTTATAATCTTTTAAACAGAAATACTTTTCCTTAAGCACTTTTCAAAAATTTTTTGTTTAATTAATAAATTATTTATTATTGTTATTTTTGAAAAGGGGTCAGAGTGTTTTTATTTTCCTTAAGTATAAATTTAAAAAATGTGCTTTTTTCTTTGTTTTTATTATGAGTAATTTTATTTATTTTGCATATGCATTTTTTCCAAATTAGCATTAAAAAATAAGCAATTATATACTTCAATTTTCAACAAAAACTGGGGGAAGTTAAAAAATATCATTCGACTTTAAAATACTTGATACAAAATAGAATATTTCTCCTTCAAATATACTACAGTTGATTCTCTTAAACTCTAACACTCAAAGAAAACAAATATATATATATATTTTTTTAAATCAAAAGTTTGCTTTATCCAAATGCAAGTTTGTTACACCCTGTTTTGAACTTCTCAGTATACGTAGAAACAGTTCGTGTGAAAAGCAAGTGATGTTAAACGTGTTTGCATTAGCTACGACTGTACTATAACGTTTTCCAGATTTTTATGTACAATTGATTAACTGTAATAAATAATGACAGTTGGCAAATTTAACGCTTTAACGTAATCATGCATTAAACACTTTGAATCAGTGTTAGAGCGTATCAATGCCTCTTTTATACTGATGACTCCTCAACTCATTTTGTACATGAATTAATAAAACAGCTCAAACTATTAGTTTTTTTTGTTTATTTAGCTGTACAGAGGTCTCAAAGGCACCTTCCTGAAATATTGATTATAGACATAAATTTCAAAGTTATGTAAAAAGATATAGAAGCTTATAGTATCGTTTAAAATTTTCAGGAGATTAAGTCTACATAAAATTTAAATTTTTATACGGCCCCATACTGCCAAAAAAAAATCCTAATAAGTAAAATGTGCCCCCATATATTAGTTATGTGACGTACAAAATTCCAATCTTTATGTCAAGTGATGGAAATGAAAATATGTGTCATACTTCATGTTTACACATACTTTCATCATTTAAAAGGTAAGAGAAATGTTTAAACAAAGTTTGGCAATACCAAACAATCACAAAAGTGTAAAATAGTTGAGCGGTGGATTAAGTTGAATTTAAAGTTTTAGTAGCAAAATAATGATGGTATAAAAGTTTACATTACGTTCACAATAACCTGGAACGTGGATAACTTAATAATTAGTATAGAATTCAATTAGTTATTTAAAAAATAATGAAAACTACTATAATGGTGTAGCATCTTTCAAAAATACTGCTTTAACGGTTAAATTCAAAGTAATATAAAAAATGTGATGTAAGTCAAACGGGATAACGACGCGGAAGACGAGAATTTAAAAATAATGCCAAAGAATATTAAAAATACGTGATGAACTGCGCCACGAAAATTATTATATGTTTACGAAACCATTGATTTCTTTCGTAATTTGTGTAATACCTTTGAAATGCGATCATCCAACGTAATTTTTTTATTTTCAAGAACCATTGAAAAATGGTTTAAATCAGCATATATCTATTTTCATATTTTCAAGTTTTTAGGATAAAATGCTCAAATTTTGTCCATCACCTAATTAAACGTATGAAATAAATTTTATTCATTTCGATTTTTTTATTCTAGTGACCGGGTAAAAATTTAAATTTAATATTTATTTAGATTTAATCTCCTGAAATTTTTAATCGATGCCATAAAATTCTGCACCTTTCTTTTCTGTAACTTTGTAATTTATTATATATGTCTATTTTCAGTATATAAGGAATAAAAGCTTAGAACAGTGTTCAGCAAAATAAAGAACAAAGATTGTCTGAAAAGAAAGGAAAGAGAGAAATTAAATTTAAAAAAAAAATGTATATGCGTCCAAATATAACGCGAGAGCGATGTTTTTCCAAATCCAAATTTAATGCGATCCATTCATTTTTCATAAAAGAATTTAGAGAAAATAAAATTCAGTCAGATAAGCATTTATTTAGTAATATGTAATCACTCAGGTTGCATTCACGGCAGTAAAATTAAGTGACGAAAAACAAAATTAGATAATGCTAGGGAAGTAGCAAGAAATAAATTGCATTATTATCTAGACTTCGAATTTAACGCAAGTTAGGTTTTTAACCGGAAATGATCAGTCAAGAAATATCGCATTCTATTCGGGCTAATGCAGCATTGTATGCTTTCCAGCAGTACATAATATTTTAGAAAAAATTTGTTATTAAAAACTTTTCAATAAAGAAATTTTTATATAGATAACTCGTACAGTTGTGTTTTGTGTAAGATAGTACAGAAAATACTAACACGTTTATATTTCCCCTGGAAAGCGATTTATCATCTAGTTTCAATATTTGTACAAATATGAAGACATTTTGACTCATTTTTTGAAGTCAACCTTTTTTATGGGGACAAATTCACTATTATAATACAAAATCGTTTTTAAAACTACATTTTAGTTTATTTGACATTCTATTTTACATACAAACTTTTTTTCAAATTTATTTATTTATTTTTTTATTTTTTTAGCATTATCATATTAGTATCGGGGTAAATTTAATTTGAAAGGGTTAATGATTGTGCGGAAGGTTCAAATTCGTAGATTATTTATCTTAATTATAAATTTTTGCGGTTTTCATAAATGGATTCACTTAAAAATTCAAACTGTACTCTTTTTATTATATGAGCAAAATAATTAAGCAGAATAATAATTATTTTGCAATGCACTCATTAGTGAATGAATAATTTAATATAAAAGCGATACAAATTAATGGAATTTCATTAGTAGTAATACGAGGCCTCATGCTTTGATTCTTAATTTACCTCAAACAAGAGCAAGAAATATGTTATTTATTTTAGGTGCGCGATATTCTTCTCAGTTATAATTAGTCTTCATTTATTTTCTTTAATAATCTGTCATACTTTATGTTTACACTATTCAAGTTTTTAGGATTTCAAGTTTTCTGCAATACTAGTCTGGCGCAGTATGTCCTTCCTGTACCTTGTGCCATTAAACACCAACCAACCAACCAACCATCAAGTTTTTAGTATTACTTTTCTGACATTTTAAGAGTATTTTTAATTTAAATAACTAATTAATAAGAGTTTTAAAAGTTTGTTATGTTTATTTTTGTTTAAAAGAAAAAATAATGCACTTTAAAAAAAGTATATCACTTATCCTTTTTAAACAGATTGTTTTGCAAAATAAACAATACAAATCTAATGCACAGTTAATTTAAAAAATGAACTAATTGTAAGATATAGATGTATGAAGCTATTTGTACTAAACTTATTTAGTCTAGTATGATTATTTTAAATGATAGCAAAACTTTAAGTCTTTTATTATTTTTGGTTCACTCTTCTTTAAATTTAAAGCATATTTAAAGGTAACAAGTATAACATTTTATAATCTAATTTATCTCTCCCTCTCGTATTGTTTCCCTCTCAAAGCTCTTAAAAACAATAAACGTACACTTTTTTTATTTAACATAGGAATAAAAAAATACAGTTATTTTTTAAATTGGTACTGATTAAAAAATAAATAAATAAAGGAATTGTCAGTTTTACTAACGAAAAATCATTTCTCTGTCAGAATCGTACAATCTCTATGAAATTTACAAAATGTTTGGAGGTACGCACACCCCCAAGGAAAAAAAAATCCACTTTGAAACTATCGATATATTGTCATATAATTTAGCTTCACTTCGAGTTCTTTAGTAACGTATTATCACCCTAAAAAAACTGTGTTAAAATAATTAAAATACCTATTTGTACAGCTTCAGTGCCTCCTATAACTTTTTTGAAAAAAAAATTTATTCAATAACTTTCTTTCAAATTATCCAAAAAACTTCAATTTTATACCTTTAATTCTTTATGTGAAACTTTTTCGTTACCTGTATCTGAAGTAAATGGTTCTTTCTGTGAAGTCTTATTAACATTTTTATGCAATTAAACATTAAAATGTCAGCTGTGCATTTCAATCTGTTGTGGTATAGCATCTTTTTAATATTAGTGGATAATTTATTAGTTTTACAAAAATTAAATGTCATAATAAGTTTCTCGTTCTTTAAGTGATTCTATAATTTTTTTAAACTAGCATAACTTATCAAACTTTAAATAAGTGGTTTCTTAATTTTTACAAAAAGTGGTTTTACTCCGTTCAACTTAATGATAGGTTCTGCAAAAATATTAATTATTATAATTCTGAAAACTAATCTTCAAATCTTAAACTATTTCTTAAATTTATTAATGATTAAAAGTTTATCATTTAGATATATAGTGAACTAAATAACAATGGGAATAAAAGAGAAGAAAGTTGTAAACTAAAGATGTAAGAAATCTTCAAAATCTAAAACGTAACTATAGCATTAGATAAATTAAAAGATTATCCTCGAAATTCAAGATATCATTTTCAGTATTCAATGCTTATTTTGATAATCAGTCAGGTTAGCTCTCTTTACAAAGGCTTTTGCATCATACTAATTTTGTAAAATGTTCTAAAGTACATAATATATATGCTGGTTTAAAAACACCATTTATTTTATTTTACTAACAACACTTCAAGATATGACATTTTCAAAAGTGATACATAGTGTTTTGGTCTCATGACAGCTCTGTATTTTACCAACACTGCTAAGCAAGCAGCATTCTTGAAGGATACAAATTTGGTAAACTAGACACAATTCAACAGTTGCCTTAGACAGAAAGTTATTTTTTCCTTCGGGCATCATGAATCTCCTTCAAGCCTTTTCCAAGTTGGCTGCGACAGTGGTACATTTGTTTACTTGGAATATTGAGCTTGGGCAAAAATTATTCTTTTAGTCTCCCTCTTTTGAGAATTACGGGAAATTCTCTGTTCCAACACCCCTCTGAGGGGGGCTTTCAACTGGGAGCTGCGAAAGTGGAAAAAGAAAAAATGTGCTTTTCACAGCTTTTAATTAAAAACTCCCATCTTTCTCGCAGTCGTTGAATTAAAGCGGACACTTAATTAGCAGAATAAACTTTTCAAAAAGCAGTTCAGTAGTAGAAATTTAAAGAACAGACGCGAAAGAGAGTGCTGTGGTCGAAAAAAAAAATGTTTCCTTTTCTGTGTTTTTCAGTTTCGGAAAGAGAAGAGAGGATGTAATTTCAGATTTTAAGTTTAATTTTAAGCCTGTTTATAATTACTGTTGCGATAGTGATTTGTAGTCGGCAGCAGTTGTTTATGCTTTATTAGTGAAGTTGTTCTCAGGCGGTTTTTTTTTTTGTCTGAATAAGATATGTGTTCCCATCGCACACAAAGCAGTTACTATTTAGACATGATACATTAATTTTTGCATTTGTGGTTTGAATGGTGTAATTATTTTTCGAAGACGAATTCGCCACCAAAAGACGAAAATTTGTTTGAACATATTATTAAAGATTTTCTTACGTGCTACGTTGATGATTTTTTTTTTCTTGTTGTCGAACTGCTTCTTAAAAATGTAAGATTATCGCAATAATTTTTAAGGTGAGTGTTACATGTAGGTCTCGGTCTACTAATAAGTTGTCGTAAAATGAATGACCTTTGCAGGGCCTCATTATAATATTTTCTTATAAAAACATCTTTAGTTTTAGCGTTCTCACGGACAAATAATGAATTAATGTGCTACGCACAGTACGGAAGCAGGATCACAGTGCTCCATAAGTCTACGCGCGATAGAAATATTCTGACCATATTTTAAGCCACACAAAATTGTCTTACATAGATGGTGAAACAAACACGTTTAATTGCCTTGACTTTGACAATTGGAAAGCTAGTATGCTGAAGTTTCTATTTTGTACGAATTCTGATAGTTATCGCTTGACTCTTAAGAAGCTTGATTGATAAATGGTAAAAGCTATTCTCCTAAAGTGATGTTTACGTGGGTACACCACAGAGTTCATTTTTATGTATTCTGCTTTATATTTTGACATTATAGTTTTTAAAAATATAATAAAGTTTGCTCACATTAAATTTTTGTAACATCAACGTAGTTTTTGTACCTAATAGTCTCAGTAAGTGCATCCAGTTGTAGCTGCATGCTTTAGTAAACAGGCTCAATGATCCAACTGGAATATTAGAGAATGCTTAGTAGAAACAATCTATGAGTAATCTTGCTCAAACTCACATCTACAAAAGTCACTAAAGCTTTATACATTAACTGCTGAAGCCGATTTTGGTCAAACCATGAAAAAACACCACAAAGGCGGTCACTAAATCTTTCTCTGAATATTTATAACATATTTATAAAGCTGTCGTAGAAGATACTTTATTCATAAAAATAAACTTTGTTATCGTAATTAAGTTCTAAATTGTATACTAAATTTGCAGTTAAACATAAGTAAATAAAAGACTTCATACCATTTCCGGGCAAATGCCTCATGGCGTTTTATTTATTTTTACTGGAGTTCTTGCCTCGCCCTACGTTCAAAGTTTTCCAAGCCCGCACACGATTCCCTGCCAAGATAGCTATCTTTAGAGGTTAATGCATTAATTGATGACCTTCTAATGAAATGACAAATTCTAGTGACCCAGGACAGTTGTGACGGAAGATGTCTAGCTGCAAGATAAAGAAAAACAGAATAATTTAAATATTTAGCCCGGTCGGAATCTATATTCATCTAAAAAGAGGAGGATAAGGAGGGGACAGGACAGTGGGAGTGCGTTTAATGTATGCCGCTTGAACTAAACACTGTTGTCTGATCACTACCAACAAAAAGATGTGATATCTTCCGCCATTTTGTTTCTGTTGTCCATTGCAAGCAACTCATGTTTTTTCAGTAGAAGCCACTCTAAAAATTTATCCTGTTTCTTCACAAGCTACGCTCTCTTAGAAGCAAAAAAAAAAGGTACAAGATTTTTTAAATAAATTAAAAATTAAAATAGAAGTAATAACGAAATAATCTGAAGGGTACTCCAGTAGGAAGCCTTCCCCTTTCTGGTTAAGTCCTTTGCTTTAAGGAATACTTTTCACTTTTACACACGAATGTTGAAGCAATTAAATTAATACAAAAACAGTGTTCATTGGTGCTAAATATCTCTTACCTTCAATACACAATTCCTTTTTTTTCAAAAGCTATTTATTTGTTTTTTTTTTTTTACTATACTAGTAATATGCCATCTAGCTTTAATTTTAACTGTACGAATATTGTAATTAGAATACGAGTTACTAAAAGATAATAAACTTAAAAATTCTCTCGTTTTATTCTGCATAACAGCTCACTTTAAGTTATCCGTGTTTCTGATTTTTTGTATAATTATTTTACTTTCCTTATCACGCTGTGAATGCTCTTTTTGTAATTTGTATAATTGTGACTTCTAAGCGTTCAGAAATGAGCTTTATACCATTAAAAAACATCAAAATATAGTAATAAATAAAACTGTTCTTGTGAATGCTTAGCTTTTAAGCGTTTCTTATTCACTGAATAATCTGCAAGCTGTAGGATATCATACCTTAGAGATGTCGACATAAGACCAAACTCACCACTCCACAGAGTTCCAGAGAATGCCTTGCGTCAACTATATATATATATATATATATATACTTTATGGGTAGCTTATCAAAATAGGCCAAAAAAGGCAGGGTATTCATGGGTCTCGTTTTAAAGTTAGAGAACGTCGTCTTAAAGAGTGACGTTTAGAGCCGTAATGATTCGGAAACACTTTTGAACAAAGCCACCTACCTATATGTATGTGCCGCATTCCAAAACTAAAGGAAATTTTATTACCCCAAAGTATTTTTAAAAAATGGTTTTTAATACTCAAGTGTTCAAATCAATTGAAAATTTTGACACAAACCTGACAATCTATTGCCAATGGTTATCTATTTACATGTTCACGCTGTTGTTTATATAGTTGTTGATAACGAGAAACAAAATGGCGGCGATAAGTCAAAGCCGTGGTCTTTTTTCCATTATTATTATTTATTTATTTCTCAAGAATCTCACAGCCCGAGGGGGACGTATCTTTGCGACTTTCGTCTCGTGGTAAGGAAAATCTTCTCTTAAGAGTAGTAGTTAGTTCGAACCAAGACAAGCGGAAAGAATGATGCAGAAGATCTAGATGCGATGGGGGGGAGGGGGGCACGAAACGAAGGTGCAGCCCCCCCATCCTGATGAACCACTCCCCTCCCCCCTCCAGAAAGCCGGCTCTGTGATGTGCACCAAGATTCGTTCACGCTTTTCAGAACTAATCAACTCGGAGCAACTTTGGAGAAATGCCTCTTCACGACAAATCCTCTACGTTATAAGAGAGAAGGAGAAGAGGAGGAGAAGAGTGGGAGAAGAAGGAGATCGCTCGCTATACCGGGGCAGGGGCAGGGAGATAGGGGGGCCTCGGTGGTTTAATAATGAATAATGTAAGAACCGACACCCCCTAAAACCGCTGCACTTAGAGATCGTGCCCTCGGATTCGGTCGGTCTTCCCACAAAGGCACGGGACATTTTTGTTGTTGATATAAGAAGGACGTGTCTTTCTCAACTCAGCTTTTTTTTATTATTTATTTACTCGTTTTGTTTTTCTTCTGTTGTGTATGCGTGCGATCTCGGCGTCGGCCTCTTGTGTTTTGCGCTTTTGTTTCTTTTTTTTTTGGTTTCTATTTGGTTCACCCCTTGAAGGTTTTGATTAGCCGATAAGAAATCACAAGCTGTAGTGCATTTGACAATGTTTAGTGGCTCACAAGCGTTATAGGTGCAGGAAGGAAAGGGTTGAGGAGTCTGTAGCTTCTCCCAGGATTCAGATTTCTCAGGTAATGACTGTTCTTTTAGGTGTATCTTGCTACAATTGATATCACTTCAAAAAATGTAGTTTAGAAAAGGCAGATATGTATTTTGCAATAAAAATAAAAAGTAAATAGCTGATTTGTAAACATGGACACAGTAATTAATTGATAGCAGGTAAAAAGATAAAAATACGAGTTTGGTGCCTTCATTTTTTGTGGTTAATATGCCTCCACAATTTTACAAGTTCTGTTATGTACTTATCTGAAATGTTGGTTTTTACTTAATGTATGATTTAACTCTCAAATTTAAGATTAACGAATATTTTAATCTTATATAATAATATAGTTAACGCCATATAGCTACTAACAACCATAAGTATATTAAAGTATGTTTCGAGTGTGTTTTCAATAATTTAACTCTCTCTAGCGGTAAATGGTAAAACGCCATTTTGTTTCTTATAATCATACTCTCAAATTCTAAAAAGTATATCAGTTGAGGGAAAAGAATTAACATATTACGTAAAGAAAACTAATGCACGATTTTATATGAAAATGTATCAATGAATCACCTGATGGAAATGGTTACTTTTTAAGGGAGCTCAATTCTGTAATTTTTATGTGATTTTGAAGCAACATAAATGTGTAAAATTTGACATGTAACAAAATGAACAATAAGAAAGAACTTACAAGTGGCATAGAAGCAAAAATAATCAGATAAAAATTTCTAAAATGTTTTATTACCACCGAAAAGTAGCATTATTTAAAAAACAATATGTTAACTGGCACAGTTTATGTTACATGGAAATAGATGAAGCGCATTTCGGGGTTTTACTAAATATTAAGGAAGTACTTGTACTGTACGCCTGAAAAGATTGACGCAGATGCGAATGCATAGAAAAAAAAAAAAAAAAAAAAAGACAAAGAGTCACATTCTTTAAATATATCAATGATTTTCTAATTATTCATTAGCTAAATACTTATGCTTTAAAGCAAGTATTTCAAACATTAAAAGAGCATTCAGAACTTTAATTTAAAGTGAAGAGTTTTGAAATTATATTATAATTAATTTCGAATGTTTTCCTACCGAACTAGAACCAAATAATTGGATTTGTGGTAACATTAGGAAAAGGCATTTTAGTTAATGTGTGCGCAACAAATAAGTCTATGCAAATCCAGGATAGTAAACTGTAAAACTACACTGTGTGATAAACCGTAAACAATACTTACAAAATAATAGTGTGTCTGTGGGGAGATGGGAGAGGGTTAGAATATTGTGGCAAAACACTTTTCGATTAAAAGAATGATCACGAAAAATCAAGCAATTAGTTTATAAATGCTTAAAAGAGCGCAGAAGTGTTGGTTAATTTTTTAAACAGGTTTTATAAATATGGGTTTACTTCCGAAAACATTCATTATTCAAAATAAATTAAGATTCAGTCATAGTTAATCATCCTTCCTAAAATTTACGCATTTTTTTATCAAACCATATGAAACTGCACTAATATTTCAACCATGTTTGATGCCGATGTGATTATTTAGTGGTACATGGAAATTCGCATTTGTAACGTATAATAGTGTCTATACGTTAGACGATATATGTGGTGAAATGTGTCCCTTTTTAATTTTATCACGTATCTTGTTTTGAAATATGTATGAAAAATTTTCTTATTGTTTTACTTTCTGATCTTAAAATTTTATTTATTGGAATATTGATAGCATTATATATTTAAAAGCTTAGATGTTTTATCTCCTCTGCTCGAAAATCAGGGCCGAAGAAGTTAAAATACATCGTGCATTGCTAACGAAGTTTTACGCTTATTATTTCTCATTAATATTCACTATCTGAGTAAAATTTGTTTATTAATTTTATATTACATACAATATACATCCAAAACTATGTATATAGTAAATAGAATACTGCTAAATAAAAATAGTATGTTCAGAAATCGTTTATCCAAAATATCCATATTTTCGATTTAAAAAATTGCATTCTAAATAATTGCATATTTTTATTTATAAAAATCCTAATTTCTTTTCGTATTTTATTCCTAGTATTTATAAAAATTCCTAATATTTATTGAATAATTTTAGGTACTTCGTGACACTATTTATTTACTTAATTTTTGTTTAATTAATCTCTATGGGTTGACTGACCTGAATCTCATAAAAATTCATAAAACTTATGTAGTGTAATTTGGAGAATGTGAGATAGTGTTAACAGAAAACTTTGACATGAATTAACTGAAGCTTTTCCAAAGATAAACAGATAATGTACGTGTGATACATTTGCATAAGAAACGCAAAAATATAATTCCAGTACTTACCTTTCATATTTACTCCTAAATTAGAATTCATGTGTACTTTTTTTAAATGTACTAGTGCATAACAGTTAAACTTAGATTTCTCTTCCTGCTAAACTCAGATTTATTTTTATCTGATTAAAAGTTCATTTTCAAAAGTTAATACGATCATACAGCATTATGCTTTACTAAGCCTATTTAATAAGCATTTTGAGCCTGAAGTAAATTAAAGTGGGAATAATCTATGCAAATATACGCACATTAAAATAAGTAGTGGGTAAAATTTCGTTAGAATTCTATTAGAGTATTTATTTAAATGTAATTGATTTTCAATTTGATCTGGAAGAGTCCAAAGAGCATTTAAGAAGGAAACATTTTAAAACAATTTTGTGCCAACATGACATTTGATAATGCTTATTTAGTATTCTTAATTTTTAACGAAAAAGTTTCACAGAATATATATTTATATAAAACGTGATCAATTAAAACTGTATTTTTTTTTCGTATCACCCACATCTCTAATATGCAGGGTGATTCATAAATATATCGCACAATCATAAAGGGGTAGAGGGACCAAGATGATTCAGAATTTCTCAGCAATACTGCTGTATCAAAAACTTCGTCTTCACATACTTGGATAATAAACATTTCACAAAAGTTGATGAAGTGTTCGTGAAATTTACTGACTAATGGTAGCTTAACTAACACCTTTTGTGAAGTGATTGTTAACATGTGTATTAAAATAAAACTTTTGACTATGCTTAGCTATGCAATTCTGAATCATCTTGGTGCCCTAAATATAGGGTAGTATATTACCCTTTATATTTGGTAGAGATATTTTAGAGACACTCAATACGTTTAAGACAATTCAACACCGAAACTTATTCAATTTATCTATATTTGGTATTTATTTGGAATTGTTTGCTTCACTTTCTTGATACGAAATTCCGTATTTTTAGACATATCCTCACTTAAACTCATCTTATTGTCCTGTTCATATTAAAAGTTAAAAATATCTCTTCTGTAACGAACGATGTTGAGAAATAAGAATTTGAGTCGAAATGGTAATATTTTCTTTCAAAAAGACGACGGCATTTACAATATTTGATATAAGGGAATGACAATCTAAAAACTTGAAATGAATTATGTTCCCTCCTCCTATAAAAGAAGGGAAATATGGGATTAAATTACATTACGCATCTGAATTTGCTGTTTAACCTTAAAAATAGAGTTGCAATTGCTCAACAGTGTTGTAAAACATCTCCTACACTCAACTAAGGTTCAGTCAACTCTACTTCAGCCTAGATGTGTTTCACGGTCTTTGACCACAACTTAAAGTAAAGTAATTGTAGCAGGGACTCGAGAAAATTCAAAATGATTCTTTATAACCTGCTCTACACACTGGATAAAAAAAAAGTTGCCTTTTATGGAACTTTCAGAAAATATTTTTAAACATGAAATTATACAGGAAAATTATTTTAGAGTGGCACATTCTGCAAAATGCTTTTCGATGATTTTTGAGAATTGTTTTCTGAAAGATTCGTTAAGTGTTGCAATTTTATTTCTTTATTACACTGTGTTTCACTGCTTGTGAAAAAAAATCTCAAAACATTTCAAATTCTTGACACAATCAGTTTATTTATATTTATGTACAAAAATGACGTAATTTTTCCGAAGTACACAGTTAACGGTAATACGAAAAATGAACGGATATATATAGAGAGGAGAGGAGGGTATTATGGAAAATCATTTACATTTCTAATTATAACTTTACAGGTTTTTGAATAAAATCCTCAAAATCGCTTTGCGTACTTACTATAACTAATTGTAATGTAATGCCACCTGTAAAGAAAAACACTACTGATTTTGATGTTATAGAAAAAACTATTTTAAAAAAAAAGTTGCGAAAGGAGTGTAATATAGAATAGTCGGGTAATATGTAATAGGTAGTTTAAAACGTTGAAAAACTGACTATATTTCATAAAAGTTATTTTTAACTATGAACCATTGTTTTAAGTCTATGCTCTAGTCATTTCTTCGAGCCTATTTAGATAAGTCGCAGATATAATCTTCTTTCTCTGCTCCGGTACAGTCAAGGTAAGACCACAGAAAAAATGTGAAGCATTGAATCCAAATTTCACCTCATTGATCTTTGAAGAATTTTCCGTCACAGAAGATACATTCAGTGTGTTCGTTTTCCGGTTCTTTAGTTGATGGCATGAAATCCATTACACACACTAGTATTCCATAATATCCGACGACAAGCCATCTAGGAAAGTGAACCTTTAAACTGATGGGCGAAACACTATCAGCTCAAAAACAAAAACAGTACAACAAACTACAATTCTTTTAGTGTACATTATGCATAACTTCAATGTTCAAGTCACGCGTATACTAGTAGGCTAAAATGTTTGAAAACTTATCTGCAAAATCTCTTGAAAATCACAAAACACACTTCCTTCTGTAGAGGGTGGTACGGCAACAACAAGCAGCCAACTATCATCACTGCAATGTGACGCGGGAATCTTTCTTGAGCAGTTCATGTTATTCCCATACAACAGCACCTAACAGAAGCCGAAACTTCGGTATTTCATATTTCCCGACTATTCCATAATACCCTCCTCTCCTCTATATATTAATTGATCTCCCTTTACTAACGTCAGATTACATAATGTTGCTAAAACAAATACATCTTTTTTCATTCCAGGCCACAGTGGCATCAACCAACTCGGCGGGGTGTACGTGAACGGCCGGCCCCTGCCAGACTCCACCCGGCAGAAGATCGTCGAGTTGGCCCACAGTGGGGCCCGGCCCTGCGACATCTCGCGCATCCTGCAGGTGTCGAACGGCTGCGTGTCCAAGATCCTGGGCCGGTACTACGAGACCGGCTCCATCCGTCCTCGGGCCATTGGGGGCAGCAAGCCCCGGGTCGCCACTCCAGACGTGGTCGCCAAAATCGCCCAGTTCAAAAGGGAGTGCCCCTCCATCTTCGCCTGGGAGATCAGGGACAGGTTGCTTTCAGAAGGAGCCTGCACAAACGACAGCGTGCCCAGCGTGAGTACGAAACTCAGATATAGTAATATGTATGCAGTCTCTGGCCTTTTTGATGTAACCACCAGCAAAAGAGTGGTTTTTTTTTATATATATATATCCTTTCCTTTTACTTTTACTTTAACCCTTTGAGGCGCAACCCTTTCCAATGCTGAAAAAAAGGGCAGCCGTTGCCATCGCTCGACTTAACTACCAATAAGATGGCGGACGATCGAAACGTTCATCGTGTGCCACACATCTAGAGACCATTTTTTTACGCAGCTGGCTGTGCCACAGCCAGCTGCGTAAAAAAGGGGTCTAGATGTGTGGCACGCGATGAACGTTTCGATCGTCCGCCATCTTGTTGGTAGTTAAGTCGAGCGATGGCAACGGCTACCCTTTTTTCAGCATTGGGCAATCGATCCAGCTATTCTCGCATTCTTCCATTTTACAGCAGATGTCAGTGCTGTTAAAAAGAATCGTGACAATTTTTTTACGGGAAATGACGTTTTAAAAAGTAAAAGATTCTCGTGGAGCTATGTCACCCGCAACAATTTTTATAGCAATCAAATCTATTCTTCGTGACGGGCAACAGTCAAAACGTTAGAGTTTAGTGTTCCCAGTGCGGGAACACTGCGCGTTAAAGGGCTAAGATAAAAATTCAGTGAATAAATTTTTGTTTTGAAGTAACAGCAACTGTTTCATAAATATTTGCTAACAAGTTCTTATTAGTGTGGCAACAGTAGTGTTGAGGGAGAAGCATCGATGTAGAAAAACAGCTGGATCGATTGCCTAAGGCTGAAAAAGTGCAGTCGTTGCCATCTCTCGATTAAACTACCAGCAGCATGGTGGTCAATCCATTCGCCAATCACGTGCCACTAAGCTAAACGACATGTGGGGGGGGGGGGGCAACTGACTGTGAGATCGATCGATTCACTAATCACGCGCTACAGAGCTAAACAACTTTTGATGGAGCTAACACTGGTGCTTAGGGTAGGAAATATCCGATGGTCACATTAATACGGCCAGAGACTGCACACTAACGGTAAATAAGGTTAATCCGGTGATAATGAAGAATCACCCCAAAATTTAGTATTTGTCATTAATTATGAAATATTTATCAAATTAACTTCAGAGTTAATTTGATAATCAGTGGCAACTTAACGGCGAATGCGATAAAAGTCCACAACATTACAGAAATTTGTCCAGCTTTCGCAGCTCCTTGACTTTTATCATGGCCTTAGCGAATTTTCAGTTTGAGAAATTAAAATTACCTGCATTTTCTACATTGAATATACTTACTTCTATTTATATTTATCTTTAAACTTAATTCCATTATTTATTTATTTATTTATTTGCGATATTTTAGAAAAACTACGACTGCTGCTTACTGCTGTTTAACAGGCACATTTATGGCCGTCAAAACCTAGTTCAGTCCATCCTATTTTCGAAAAGATTATTTAACGAATTCATTAAAAAAAAAATCTTTTGGGGAATGGTTGAAAGGGAAAACTTTGCTCAGCTAATCAGCCTGATGCATTTAATTTCCTTTTGAACAGAAAAGAGTAACTAAAAAGCATATTTTTTATGCTATATCTTATATATACGGATTAGAGTCGGATTCGGCAACTGTAATAAGTCAGCCTTGGTTCAACCATTTCATTTAGTCTATGGTGGTAATGATATGTTGCCAGGTTTTCGGACCATTTCTAAGTTTTGAAATATTAGAACAATTGCTTTTCTTACATCCCAAAAGTATTAAAAGAAATGAAGTTATCAAAATTATCGTTACTTCTGTCAACTGGTAACTACAGCGTAAGGTGTGGATAAAAGTAATGCGATATTTTTTAGTAGACTATAAACTGCACAGACCTATTGGACACTGTTTATTGGAAAACCCTATTGAACGATGAACTTAAAGCAGTAATGTAATGTTTCAAGATCTTTGAGCTTATACTGTAAATACCCTTATAATGTAATCTCTCAGATATTAGAAAAAGGTTATATGTTGCTGAAAATCACAGTCAGTGGTGGATTCTAGTCCGTATTAAAAAAAAATATGTAAATCTTCTCATAAATCATATGCTACTAAAAAAATTATAATTACTTTTCGTACTTTCTTCCTGAGATTCTCGAAATACCTGATACTGATTGAACTACTTTGTCCAGAGAGTACTTGGGTACTAGTTTAAAACATGAAATAATAATTTTGAAGCTTGGTACACTGACTCAAAAGCGCAATCTGAAAGGGAAATTTCCTCTAAAGATTTTATGAATAATTCAGCAATCCCCCTCCCCCGAATATATAATTAAATAGGAATGCAATGAACTAACTTTATATTGAAAATTGAGTCTTACGAAAGTCAAGGTATTGTTTTAGAAATAATCATAGGAAATTTGCCTTACAGTCGATTACTTATTTGCGTGGGTATACTCTAGTTCTTTGGTATTCCTGGTCTAAGTACCAACCAAATGCCTTCTAAACTTATAGATTCTCTTGTGATTTACTGCAGTCTGGCATTTTCCGTATGCATACTTTTAAAAATTTTATTAATGAAAAATGCGTATTAAGAAAAATCATCATATTTTGCGTTTGTTGTGTATAATTAAGTATGATGACAAATTTCTCTTTATTAAATTGTTAGTTCATTTGTTTCGTTTTTCTTTAAGAAAAGCCGTTCCGTAAATATAAAATTAACTAAAATTAACAAATCGAATCCCAGTTGCCAAACCGTATCGTTCAACGTCTCTGCTGACTCCATTGCCGTGTTCCCAAGTCTATCGATCACGTTAAAGCCTCCTGCCTTTAAGCAAGTCATGATCGGGGCGGTCTCCCCCTCCCAAATTAGGAAATCAGTATCATGCGAACCACAATTGCTGATTGCCCCCTCTTTACCAGGGGGAAGGACGATTATCGCCCTTGTCTATTGTCGTAGATTTAGGGGGAATTTTTTTATATGTCCTTAACTCTGTTTCCCCCTGACGAATTCGGTTCGGTTAAGTGGATTAAGAACTGATGTCATTTAAAAAATCATGGAACTTTTAATCTCTGATTTTTCTTTTCGGTGTGGATGTCGATAAAAATCTGCACTGGTGAGGAGAGTATATATCTTGGAGAGTATATAGTTGAGGTGTTTTTTGATAGCATCATATGATGAAAACACATAAAATTTAGCTACAGGTACTTCTCTGCTGTAGATTTTCCACCAGTACAGTAGAGAAGTATTTTTATTGCCACTTTAATCAATACAATGACTGTTGCTGTAATTTGATGTGCCTCAAGGCTACAGAAGTAGATTATAGTTTACAATTTTGATTTAGTAATTAGCTCTTTAGGTTTTTTTTCTTTTTTTAAAAGATATAAATGCTTACAAACTATTTAATCTAACTCGATCTGTGTACGGATGAAATTAATTCATGGAACTTTCAAACTTTGATATTTCAATGCTAAGCAGTATTTTTACAAATATTGAACACTCTTTATTTTATTTATATTGTAAGGAAGGGTTATTTTATACTCAATGAAAGTACAAGAGAGTTTATAATGATTATTTATTTATCCTATTTTCCTTTATTTATTTTACCTTTATCCGAAATATTTCTTTATTTATATCAGAATAAATAAAAATGCGTAGCAGACTTACAAAACTATATTAAAAGTAATTTCTGTTAAAAAAGAAATATTTATTATGACTTTTATAAAATAGATAAAATTTGGAAATATTTACTCTGCCTATGTTTTCTAAGGATGGCGAGATTTACAGCGTATTTATATTTCTCCAAGTACTGCGACGTTTACTGCCCAACTTTCTTGGGATGAATCTCAACTGAATGATGAAACGAATCCCTTACAGTTCATAGAAATTTTCTGCAAATTCTACGCTACATCGCTGGCAAGGTACACAACAGTCTCCCTCCCTTAGGTCTGCACGAATCGACATAAACCTCCCGCCACTCGAAAACTCGTTCCGGCGAAGTGAAGGGAATCGACCGCCTCCAAGGATTTTGTCGATAAATTTATGCGAAGGGTAATGGCAACAATCTCTCCCATTCTTCATACTCTGCTTTTCTTTCTAGCTGCTCGCTTTGGGAGAAAATCCATTAAATCTGTAATGCATAAAAGAGGCGTTTTGAGTATTTATGCTATGTCCCCCCCCCCTTCTTTTTATCCCCCGACTTTTTCCAATGGTTTGTGATGCACAATGCACTTTTTTCCAGTCGGCCGTGCATGGCAAAGAGGATGTTTTGTAGATGTTTTATGAACATTATGGTGCACTCAATTATTTGTGATCAAATGACTTTTATATTAATGAAGATTTTATTTATGGAATTAGTTGTATTTTCACTCGAGATTATGAAGTTACAGTCGACATGTAATTGCTTGGTTAAAGTAGTCAAAGTGAAAACAATATTGTATTAGAAAAGGGACAAATTTTCTTTTTAAATATATTGATAAAGACTATGTTTAATTTATATGCACTTAAAATTATGCTAATTTTTGCATGAAAATATTGTATTCTATTCAAAATATTCATTACATTAAATTCTTAAGAAAAAAAAATGTTTAAAAACAAACTAAATCTAAAAATATGACAACGTTCCACATTTCTGCACATTCTCTAATAGTTTCACCTGGTTTGTCAGCAAATGACCGTACGAAATGTAAACGTTCCTTATGTGATTTAGTGTACCATTTTATCAGTTATAACTTTATAAGCAAGCAACACTTCAAACGATTTGAATGAAATTGCTCCGTGAGTAAAAAAAAAAAAAAAAAAAAAGAAAAGAAAAGAAACTACGATGTTAATTATTAATAGTACATCTGTAAAACTCTTCGAAAGGTTGAAAAATCTCATCGTTAACTCTTTGGACACGTCTTCAACGAAAACTTCAGGAAATGAGTTACACAATTTAAAAACCATATTTAATAAGATGGTTAGTGATTTTTAAATACAATTTCTCTTACTAAACCTCATAGTTATCATTTTTTTATATTTTCAGATAGTAATGTATAGTCAATCAGAAAAAAAATTCAGTATCACCAGTAATCCGTTTTTATATATAAATTTTCTGAGTTGAATGTAATTCTGATTTTTCTAAAAGAACAAAATTTTACTTCAGGGACAATCTTTTATTGTGAATTAGTAGTTTTTAAATACTAAATGTAATTTAAAAAAAACTGAGATTAGAAAATTATCTCGAATCATTTTAAAGTAAATACTGCAGGTTATGCAGATCAATTCAAAGTTACTTTAAAATTTTTAAAATCATTGATTTATTATACATTCTGTACAAAAAAAAAAAAAAAAAATCCCGCACGTAGAGAAAATAGCCGTAAAATCTCAATCATTTTGCTCTCATTTATTTTCTACAGACAGAGAGGCATTTTATTCCCTGAAGAATCCTTATGGGAATGTCATATTACTATCCAGGAAGAACATGACAAATACCATTTCTAGCATTAAAAATCTATTCAGCATTTAGCTTTAAAAATTAAAATTTTCACATCATAACCGTCCCCTAGAAAACGTCTCGATATAAATGTAATACTCTGTACAATAACCAACAAGGAGATGTAAGGGAGGGGGGGGGAGTAGAATTTTAGTAAGCTTACACACAACGCGTGAGTCTCCCCCCTCCTTTTATTCTTCCCCCCTCTTTTCCCTTTTGTAAAAAGGGGGTGGAGAGGGAACAATAACCAGATCTCTTTCACAATCACTTTTCGGAAGGGTGGGACGGAAATATTATTTAGGAAAAGGGAGAGGAGGCAGCAGCATTTTTGACAGCTCATCTGCGCTTATTAATTTTTCTTTAAGCCAAGCAGTGGCCTGGCAGATAGCAAATTAAATTAACTGTTAATGAAATCTGCGGCCTAGTTTATGGTAACAAACGGGTAAGGAGGGGGCCGGGGGGGTGCGGTAGGTGACGTAGAATCGGGAAGAAGGGGGGAGTGTTGTGTAATGGAAGATTTTCTTTTCACACTCACTCCGGGAGAGAATGTTGGGTTGAAGGATCATCTTATTTGTCGGAATAAATAAAACTGAATTAGGTTATTTTTGAACGAAAGAAAATGGATTTTAATCTTCTATAAATGGCTTTAACTTCAAATCCTCGTTTTAGAATACATCATGTCTCATTTATCATTTTCATGACTAAAAAATAGTACTGTTTTCTTTGTTTTTTTTTAACTGGGAAGCTTGTTATCTATGAAAATAAAATAAGAAGTAAAATGTATGCATGCCTGCGTGTCTGTTCGTCGCGTATCACCGAGACTTATGATCCTAGACAATCAAAATTAGCTTATGGGCTTACTAAGACAGGTTTTGGCACATCTTGAGATGGCACTTCAGAAATTCGAGTTAGTTTCCTTTATTTTTAGATGTTTTGTGTGAATTTTTGAAAAGTTCTCATATCCTAATGTTATCTTAAGGGGAAATTCTTAAACAAATGGCTTAAACAAATTACAAATGGCTCTTGTGATACCTATAATTCTTTCAGTTTTAAAATTCCGTTCTCGATTTCCGTTTCCGTTTCCGATTCTCGATTTCCGTTCTCGATTGTAAATATATATCCAGGATATTGTACTGCTTTGTTGAACGGTATACGGAGTAAATTGCACCTAAATAATAATTGTCCAGTTTTCGAAAAATAACCTTTTTGCAATATTATTTTTCCAAATAATAATTTTTCCTAAATAATATTGCACCTAAATGATAATTTACTGCTTATTCCTTTTTTTTTCACATTAGTTTGTGTGTGATGTGTTACAGACGTTTCACGAATAACCCTTAACTTTGAAAATAAATTACTCAAAAACGGTGATTGATCGAATCGTGAAGCTGGTGGAATGTTTGTTAAATAATAATAATAATAAGGAGAAGAATTTGATACAGAAATCACAAAATTTTAATTACAAATTAAATCGGTAGATGGCACTGCAAACAGAAATATAAATCTCATAAAGACAGTTCAAATGGCGAGTACACTTATTTGTTAAAAATTTCTCCTTAACAGGAACAATTTGCAATTTTGGAGCACCGTAAATTCATTTGTTGCCCTCACGATCACTCCATTATCCGGAAGTTACCGTTTGGGCTGCAGTCTAATGCAAAAGCATCATTGGTCCCTTTTTCTTGCGAGAAACAGCGACGATTAACCGGTATATTGCGCTTTTGAAACAATTTGTATTTGTCAAAACTCAACTATTGCTGGATGATCGACCAGGCATAGGTTCATGCGAAACAGAAGTCGTCCATACCGTACACAAGACGCTTTTGACTCTCGACAAATATTTCGGTGATATAGATTGGAAGTATTCGATCGTTAAGGGAATAGTCACGGATTGGCCCCCCCTGTTCTCCCGATCTCACGCCCTGTAACATCTTTCTATAAGGCATCGTGTGCAGTGAAAAGCGCGCATATTGAATTGGTTTCGAAGTGAATGTTTTGAGCTCTCTTTCTGGTGTTCGTATTGATGCTTACAGCGTCATCTATCGGTGTTATTTGTACCTAAAATTTTGAGACTTTCATCAAATTCTTTTTTTTTTTTTAATAAACATATACTGCTTGTTTCATGTACCTATTAATAACCGCTTCTGAGTTATTTATTTTCAAAGTTAGAGGTCTCTCGTGAAACACCATGTGTGTGTTCGCTCGTACTCACTTAACCTGGCATGAATTCGAAATAACACTGTGTGATAACCCTTTACTAGGTTATTTTCGGTATACGATTGATTTTGCAAGCAAATTAAAGGAGCAAAGTTACGTAAATTTTGTGGAAAATCCAATCATTAATATTTTACAGCCAACTCTTGCCAAATTTAGACAAAACTAAGAAAACAATTAGCGATATCATGATTTAATGAATCATTTGATGGCTATTAAATTTTTTAAACTGAATTGGCATGAGATCATAAAATTATCAAAACTGTCTTTTTGAAATCCAGCGACTTTAAAACTGTTAATGAAAAACTCACAGAAAGTTTAAATAGAGAAACAAATCGATATTTCTTTTCTCAAGTTAGTTTATAAAATTAAACATACTTTACAGCCACTCATGGTTAAATACATTTAGTGTTTCTTTTTTCCTGTATTTATTGAATTTTGTAAAAGAAATACAATGGATATACATTTTTTTAAGTATACAGATGTAAATATGCATTTATATAATGGATGAAAAACATACATAATTAAAGTGTTATAGGATTATATTTAAAGGTGTTGAAACTTATTTTCTTTTCCAATAAAATCTGTATTCTCAGTCTTCACTCGATTTTCATCAATTTGTAGCCGTTCCCTTTCACCAGTTCCTTTTCGAAAATGGGTGTTGTTCAGTAGGCGTTTCGGCATCTACCGAATTCGGCCCAGTTCACAAAGACCATAGAAGTCAAGACCTGTTGAAGGCCCGACACAATGGCTTTTGCCTGTTATATCTCGGGTCTTAAAAAAGAGACATTTTACGCGTATTTCGATCTTTTTTCCCCGGTTACCCCAACAGCCCTGCACGAGAAGCATTGACGCATGGTTATTGCTGATTTTTGCCATAATAGAAAGCCATTGAATGACGTGTTAACTCGCTTCTTTTCCGAACAGTGCATACAGCATTGTGGGACATTAAAGTCGGCATGTATTCGAATTGTAGCGCAGGAGGGAAGAATATCGAATGAATTGAATTACTGTAGAAATGTTTCTTGTGTCCCTCTGCGAGGGCGCGAAATATTGAAAGTCCTTGATAATGCTGACCTATTATTGCTATACCATGTCCAACAATCGTTTTTCTTGTACCAACAGGCTATTATTGAATGCAGCTACAACTCCGTTTGTGCCAGGAGGCATTGGAGAAAAGGAAACCGGCGATAGTTGAGACATATTTTCGTGGATTATTTCCGGTGAAAAATAGATCCTTCATGTCGAGCAGTTGGCACGGCAAACATGGTTGTATATCTTCAAATAAAGTCGTCAAGTGGATTTCGGACAAATCCCACTTCACGGCAGAAATTACGCATATTATATTAAGAGTTTCTTTTCTGGAGTGACTGAAAACCTTAAATTTCTGCTCTCTTCATGTTTTACTTTTGTGCTTCCTACAGTCATACTTAAAACAGATATCGTTTCAATGCTTATATGAAATTCATAATCGAAAATGTCTATTAAATTGTTTCTTATCAGTATTTTCGATTGAAATACGTTTGAAAGAAGAAACAGGTTAAAATGTGTGTGTATATTTTGCAGAGGTTATTTACGATTGAAATTTTCCAAATTACATTTTCTTTTCACCCCTGTCATGCAAGTATTTTTGTTAAATTTCTCGCTCACGCACATTTCTTGTTCAATCGCAATTTTCTCAACATGCTTTTCTCATGATATTTGTATAATAGATTTTTAATTGTTTCTACTAAATTCTGTCAGGCACGTTAATTTTTATCAACATCACTTGCTATTGTAACTAAACTGTTATGATTAAATGCAGAGCATCTTTAATTTTCCAGCACAATTGAACTAGAAAGAAATGAATTAGAAGTCTCTTATTTTTTCCTTTGTAAGATTATCAATTTTGTTTCTTTATCTTCTCAAAATTAAAAACTGTACATTAAAATTCAATTACACATATGGTTAAAAGTAAAGG
This sequence comes from Cheiracanthium punctorium, assembly GCA_038373885.1. NCBI lineage: Eukaryota > Metazoa > Arthropoda > Arachnida > Araneae > Cheiracanthiidae > Cheiracanthium > Cheiracanthium punctorium. Next base: position 83,055 of record JAWZYV010012400.1, on the reverse strand, counting down.
GGAAAATGTGCAGTACCAAATATTACTTGAAATAACCTGTCAATTATTTTAAAACCCTCCTTCTCTATAAAGAAAAAAAAGAGTGAGTGAAAGAAGATATATATATATATATATACGTTTAATTTATAACTGAAAGTATTCATAAGTTAGCAGATATAAGAAAATGAATTAATTTGAAAAAATCTTTGTTAATATTTTAAAATCTTTAAATAATCACTTTATTTTATTTTAAGCGTAACATAAAACAGACACGGCGAATTTTCTACTTTGCCTGTAAAACGTTCTTTGCTGCAACATGCTTGGTGATGAAAGAAAAAGCTAAAAATATTTAGATTGGCTTTTGTTTTAAATTATACTTTTATTTTTTATATGCATGTTTATAGTATGTTTTTAACATTTAGGGGTGCTTTAATGTAAAATCAAGGCATATTTTTATAAAATCAAATACATTACAGGGGGAAAATATATATATTTCATTTTGTTGAATTTGTAAACCCTTTTACAAATTCCTTTTTCTTTCTGATATTAAAGAAATTTTTTCTCATACATTATGAGACTATAAATTTTGTAATTTGAAAAAATAGCTTGTCTTTTTCTTAAGTTTTATTTTTTAAATTTAATTGGAAGCTAAACGGTAAAGTCAAACAAAAAACATTCCATCTCAAAAATTTGCTTTTAATTCACAATTCGCTATAATAATACATTCTTAAACTAATGTTTGTTAATTTGACTAAGTTCGAAAAAATTATTTTAGTTGTAAATTTCATTAAAAAAGATTATTTTAAAAGTACGAGCACATATACATGTATATATTCACATATCGGTGTTTAGGTGTTCACCAACAAAAAGTGCGTATTTTTTTTTTAATCAGCAGCAAAAGAAATGACTGAATATCTATAATGAATCATACGCTTCGACACAAAAATGCATCTCATCTTAATGTTATAATCATTACCCTCTGCCTCCTGTCTCAAAGTTTAACTCATTAATAAACGTCGAGGTTTTAGTGACACTTCAATCGCTTTCCTGTCCTCATACATTTCTACATTTATTCACCTTTCCGTATCTGTTTACTGTTTGACATGGGGACGACAATTATTGTGGAAAGGTCCCCGTCATACGCTTTGCTGCTCCTTGAACCTCCCAATGTCTGTTGCTGACATTGCAAATTAGCTGGTGCGTAATTTCCTGCGGCTTACGTGTGCCCTTTTTCAAAAATCGACTCTTTCCATCAATCGAGAAAGCAAGCAACTTGGTTGTCAAGCACTGGAGTTGGCAAAAGGATTAATGGAAGCTGTCCCGGCAAGAATGATGTTCTGGTTGCTTTTGAAGTGTGTGAGAAACACTTTTTCATACTGAGATAGATCTTGACAGGGTCCTTGTTTTTAGAACAACTAGCAATTTATTTCTTGGAGGTTAATTGGAACTCGAATTGAGAAGATATCGCTAACTTTTACGTGTAAAATACGTTCATTTCTTGGTGAAATTTGATTTCAGGGATATCTTCACAAATATTGATGAGGATAAATATTTTTAAATCTCCAGTTTGTTATTGGGAAAAACCATTTTACAATTATTGCATACTGTAGAAACACAAATTAAATGACTTATATTTTGGTTTTTCATTAGTTTTTGCTACATTTATTTATAAGTTTTTGTGAAAACATAGTCACACTCTTCTGTGGTTGCAATAAATGGAACTTTTTTCAGCTTATGAAGGGCGAACATTTTTCGCTGAAAGCGTTAATCCTGGACGATAAATACTTCTTATGTGTGTTGTTTCACAACGTTTTAATTATTCCAATAGAATATCATACCTCACATACGCTCCAAAACTTATTCCGTTGGGTTCTATAACGTGTTGAATAGTTATATAGAATGATGTGGGTAAGAACTTACCAGATATTATTAATATGTGAGAACCTCGCTTATATGTTTCAAAATCTTCTCCACTAAATACTACAGCGTGTAGAATTTCCTGCAGCAGATTATAGTGACTATGTCAAAATAAATAATGTCTTAAGCAAATACATTTTTCTCCCTCATTTAAATTTAATTTAAATTTTATTCTTTAATTGATTTTAATGTTATTCTTTTTTTTTCCTTTTCTAAATCTAATAATAATATTTTTGCCGAGACAGATCAGATGAGAAATTATTTTTAATTACTTCTGACAACTTCATACTGTCTTAATGTTTACAAACGAGTTTCTTTGCGCAAAACAAAGCTGTGGATTTCTTTCCCTTGTTATGTAACAATGTATTATGCTAACATTCATAACTAGCAAATGTATCGGATCTGGGGTAAACTGTGCGAGGCTTATCTCCTACGAAACGACTTGAGTGAGATGTTAACCAGCATTTACATGACATACTAAAAAACACCACAGGAAACTTCGGAAGACCGCGTCTAATTATCAAGTTTTTTGAACATCAAAAACCTTTGCTGACAGTTGCGTTCCGTTAAGTTAAATGATCATGATTAGAATTAATGAAAATTATCTATTTTCGTTAAATATACATTTCGTGAAATATATATATTGTCATAAAGCAGACTTAATAAATTTTTATAGACTTACAAATCAGTTTCATGAAACAGGTTTTCCATTAAAAAATTCTTGTCGCTACTATAAAACAGCAACACAATATCAACTTTTCTAATTCTGAGACTCTACCGGAAGCTTAGCTACAAATCAATTCGTTACCGAACAGCATTTCTTTAAATAAGCAAACAGTAAACAAATAAAAAAAGGGAGGGAAAGAAAAAAAAAACATCCATACAAACAAAAACACTGAAACCGTGACTACAAATTGGACCTCAGCGTGTTTGTGATGCAAATCAACTATGAAACACGGGGTTGCTTCGCTTACCGCGTTCTAGCCATATTATAATATGGTGCGTGTGTGTGTACAGGACGAGGGAGAGGGGGGGCACAGAAAACAGGAAAGCTTTCACGTGCGCACGTCACCCTCTCCTCTACTCTCGGTTGTATCTCCATTGCAAATCTTTGGACCACTTGTGTCAACTCAATATTCCTGGTGAGAACGGTTTTCCAGCCAGCGAACGGCAGTTTTGCTCATTTGAATTTTCGATCGCTGATTTCCGGAGATTCCCGAATTTCTCTCAACCTCCACTCTCCCCCCCCTCCATCCCTTTCCTCTCCCCTCCCCCCTCGCATTTACCCTCACCAATACCCCCCCCCCCCGGCCCAAATCTTATTTTCGTGGTGATCCCTCCGCTCAACTCTAGGGTTGCCAAATTGAATCTATTTCTCAGTTCCCTATTTTTTAACATTATTTTTTCCCCTTTATTCTTTCTCGGTTTGTGTTAGTAAAGGCTCTAGTAGTCCGAAGTAGTAGCGCCGGAGTTGATTTACTTACGGCCGTCAGCGCCGCGGTGGGAGTTTTGGGAATCAATCTCGGGCAAGGCAACTGGTTGGGGGTCTCTTATTTTTACTTCATTTAATCTTTTTTTTCCTTCTTGCTTTTCCTTCTTCCACCCGCTTTTGCTTCTTATTTTTCGTGCGTCTTTTCAGAGCTTTGCTTTTCTCGAGTGAGCAGTGAAACCAAATTGAAGTGACGAAATGGAAGTTGAGTTGAGTTGAATTGAAGACGATTTGTAAACCAAATGATTGTCGCCTAGAGTCGCACTGGGTCGGAAACATATCATTAAGACGTCCTTTCCTATTCTTTCTTTTTTTCTTTTTCTTTTCTTATTTAATTTCCCTTTGATGCCGCTGTCTGTTGAATCACTGTACTTTGGAATACCCAGAATTTTAAAAATGCATTTCAAATACTTAATGGAAGCCAGTATTTGCATGACAGTAAAAAGAAAAAAAGATCGACTTCCGTCGTGGTTATGGTATTTGCATGCGATTACTTTGCCACGAAGGTTACTTACATTAAAAGTTATATTTGTTTATTTTAGTAAAACAAGTATTTTCTTTCACTACTGCATTGTTTTGCACTGCATTAATTTGACGGATAATTTCATACGTAAAAAAAAGTGAAGGTCACTTATTGAGCTTAATTATTGCTAACATCCATACATGCCATTGTTAACAGCATATACTGGAGTTCATTAAAATAGTTTTAATAATTCTTAAATGAATTTTAAGAAAGTTTCTAAAAGATTCACTTTACGAAATACCAGTGAAATGTAATAATCCTAATCCAATTTAGGTTTCAGATCTGCATTAATTCGCGAACATTTAGCTTGGGGATAGCTGCGAGGCCGAAAGTAGGCTGTCTCGTCTCTCAAAACAGCTGCAAAGCTTTGTATCGTCTCTCAAAATCCCAATAGTATAGTAATAAGAAACATGACTGTCTCGTCTCACGAAAAATCTGCAAATCTCTGTCTCGTCTCGTCTCGCATCTATCTCTGTTCTGGCTGGTTTTAACTCCAATGTGTTTAAATGAAATTTAAAGAATCGTGGCAATGTTCCTAATGTCTCAACGTCACCATTTACAATTTTTTATATTTTTTATTTAATTTGAATTATAGTTTTAGTTTAATTTAGTAATATTATCGCCCACTGTAACTGTTTTCCAATATTTTCCTATTTTGGACAAAACTTTGGAGGACTATACGCTATGCTCCATAGAATATCTTTACTAAAGTAAAGATATTCTATGTATTTTAAAGATATACGTATTATTTATAAGATACTATGTATAGTGTAAAGTAAATCAGAATTTATTCTTTGCAAATATGATTTTCCTTAGGTTTATCATGATCATTAAATTGCTATGATGGCGTATAGAGGATTTAATATATCTGCTTTTTTTTTGTCAGAATTTTTTATCCTCTGCAGTTATTGAAATTGGGACCCTTGCAGTATTGAACCCTTGCAGTTTGAAAAGGGTTTGTCTCTCTTTCTCCTTTTAGACTGTGAACTTCATTCTTTGTTTTTATATAAAGATCGAGTAATATATGCAGTGCATCCTAAGGATTTCGTTTCCTTTTCTTGTAAAAATTATTACGATATTTTTAGTATAGCAAATTATTTTCTCTCAAACTCTGCTTATTGCAGTGTATTTTTTAAAAACTCTAAGGCATACGAGTGTAGTTAAACACAAGTTTTACAATTCTGCATAGTTTCACTGCAAAAAGCATTAAAAACTATACCTTAGATGATGCCATGATCAAATTATTTGATATTTTAAAGTAATTTAACATCAAAAAGTTTTTTTAAAACAGACTCTCAAAAGGAGACTTTTTATTGTATAAAACTGAACTTAACTGAACTTTTGAGGTAATAATGATAGAAAATTTCAAAGAATATTCAATCAAGAAATCTCATCAATTTTATGACCTACAAAGCACCAAATTTTTTTAGATTTCGGATTATGATCTAAAAGTACAAAAATGAAATACTAGTCATTATATGAATCCTCTTAGAAGTTTGACAGATGTTTATATAATTGAAAAGAGAAAAGAATACTACTGAGGGTTTGGTAAAATTATAGGAAAATTTTGATTAGTCCGCAGGTTTTGGTCGCCCTAAAATCTCTGTAAACCAAAAATGATAAAATAAATTGTTTTTCTGATTTTTGTGCTGCGGAAATCTCTATGTTTGATACCTATAGGTGCTATTTAGCAAAGTTATTGATTGAATCTTTAACACTGCCATTAAGTGCGGTTAAATGCTATTCTGTTTGATGAAAGAAATAGGTGGAAGTAATTACAAAATTATACTAAAAATACCTGTGTTAAAATCATTTAAATTAAATAATTTTGAACGAAACATGCATGTCTGCACGCACATATGAGATATTTTTAAGAATGATGTCTTATTTTCAAAGCTTTATCATTTTATTGAAACTTTGTCGACAATTTATTTTCCTCTTGCTTACTACACTCTTAATTTAAAAGGTATTTCTGCTGAAAGCGACAATGATCTTATTACAGTCCTTCTGATAAGTGAGCTAACTAATGAACAAAAAGTAAACGGCTTTTCGTTAACGATTTTCTTCCATTACGAACCGTCTGTTTTAAGAAGAGCTTAAAACAAGTGCCTTCTCCAACCTCATTACACACCAGCGAAATCATTTATAGTCACTTAACCCCCCTCACCAATAAATTATGTTCCTCAAATATGCATTAACCTTTTCCGTGCTGAAAAAAAGTAGAAAAATAAAAACAATTTGCTTCTTTGCTTTCTCAGGACGGTGCCAAAAAAGGCGATAAATCTCTCATTCTGGCAGATCAATTACGCCATTCTCTTTTGTAAGTATTTATGCGTATTCGTCTCGGTTCGCTACAGCAGCGCCACAGTGTGGACACACTCGGCAGCTTAGCTGTCTGTCCGTGTAATTGGAGGGCATGGAAATGCTCAAGAAATCCCCCCCCCCCCAAGCTGATGGTTTTAATGGACCAATAGGGAGAGAGAGTATGCAGAGGCCGTAGCTGTGCTTGGTAAAAGTAAGGGGGGGGGGGAGGTCGATGTTGTAATTAATTGGGAAATGCTGTGATTTTTTCCCTTTTCTCCCTCTCTCTTTTGTATGAACACGTTAGTGTTTTATTTTCCCCCCTTCCTGGTATTTATTATGGATGAATAAGAGGAGGAGTGTATTACTTTTTAATGCAAAAGTGCTTGTGTAAAAGTGCATTTTCTGTCTAATATGTTCTGTTTGCTTTATTTCTCCAGCTGCTAATGCATGGAGAAGTGGTTGAGCAGAAAATGACAACGTTAGGAAATGGTTCTCCAAATATACAAATTGTGTCCCTAATATGATAGATATCCTTTTGTTCGAGAAAATCCGATTGTCATTAGTGATATGTTTGGGGAGGGCGGTGGGGAACCCTTGAGTTACGGAGGAGGCATTAAAAAGCAATCAGCAATTTGCATCTTATAACCGTTAAAAGGATAAAAAGCTAAGTAATTGAAATACTTAGTGCATTAGAAGAACATATTTTTGGTGATTGTGTTTGGGAGGATTTTTCTGAAGATCTTAACTTTGAAACTCGTGATGCGAAAAGGACCGAAGCATTTCCGAGTCTTGGCTTCCTAGAGAGGAAAATTATCATAACAGAACTTGCCATCAGACAGCAACTTTTTGAAACATCGCTTACTGAAGGGGATGGGAGATGTGGAAATACGTCTCTGGATGCTACGAGTGTAGCACACTTTGGCTCAAGTTCGCTTTCTCTAACATAAAAAGAAAAGTATCTCAAAGTTGAGATTTTCGCAACCCAACGAAACAAATCATTAGTCCCTGTGCCTCTTGATGTACAAAAATATTTCATTATTAGTTAATCTAATTATTTATTAAGCATTCTGAGTGATAGAAATTAGAGCGAATTTCCGTTCATTGACTATAATTTTCTCCGTAAAACAACTGCAGTTTTGGATAATTTAAATAGGAGCATTTCATAAATATTTTCTTAACTTTAAATAACTTAACTTTAAGCATGAAAATAGTATTTAGATTTTCGCTAAACATGTGTGAAAAGAAATTGCACATTTTTTGTTGCTTTTCAAGACACTCAAGTCGTGTAATACAAAATTAGAATTTTATATATGGAATATGAAAATTACACCTCATAACCTCCTTTTATTCCTGATGCATTACCTTTCTGTGAATTGAATTTGCCAAAACATCAGCTTCAGACTTGCTTTAACATTTTTTTCCCCTCTGGTGTCTACTGCATACAAATTTGTAGGAATAGGGCCGGAAAATAGGCCTGTCTTGTCTCGCAAAACAGATTGTCTCATCTCGTGAAATTCCTATATAGTAATGATATAAAATTGTGTCTCGTCTCGTATAAAAGTAGTAAATCTTTGTCTCGAGGCGTCTCGCATCCATCCGTTTAAATTTGTATCACACGGGATATGTTCTTATTTACTTTTCTTTTCTTGTCTTCTTTTCGAGCATTCTTTTTTTAAAGAATGCCCTACTTAAAAATCAAAATCTGTTGTGTATAACGTTTTAAAATGCAGAAATTTATTCCTAGGCGTCTTTGCAAACAAATCGCTTGCACTTGTTCTTACTACAATATCTTACCACGATCTGAAGATCCACCTTATATCCCAACTGTGCCATCTATCTCAGTGATTGAGTTCTTGGTGTCAGGGGGCTAAAAGTGGGGCGTTGGAATTTTGCGCCCTATCATTTGTCATTCCGCCCTCGGAGACGTTCTTTTACCCCAGTGTACGTTTAGGATTTGAAATCAAAATCCTTCCCCCTAGAGCGTAATCAGTGCTGTGGAGGAATCCCGGAGGACGTAAAAAATGGAGTCGAGATGCGGCGTTTTTGTGATATTTTGCTGTTAGAAATATGCTCCCACAATCCGAATTTTTTTTTTCCTTTGGTATGCACCAGATTACTTAAGTGTAAAGTATATATTTTGCTGCAGTTTATTTATATCTTTAAAATACTAATGATGCATAAATATGCACGAGGCCTTTTTTTTCTTTTTTGAATCAAAAATCATCTTGTAGCAAGTATAAGCAAAAAAGACGAATTATGCAGTGTTCACAGTTTGTTCTCGAGGCTTTGCTTTTTTTCTTTTCCCCACGATGAATGTGAACTTCTGAAAAATTATAACTAAACAAATTTTGACTATTAGTTTAGGAAATACTATTAAAACAAACGATTTCTTTTTGGCCATGTACGCACCGAAATAAGACGCCTTACTTGCTAGACGGTAAAAAATTGCCAGGCTTCAAGCGTGTGTATGAGACAAACAAAAAGTACTGCAGACATGAGGCTAAAGTGCGAGACAAAATAATAATAATAATAATAATAATAATAATAATAATAATAATAATAATAATACGATTTGGACACCACATGACTTCCTTGCAAGTCCATTAAATCAAAAATATTTTTGGCACACTTTATCCAAACTTATTTTGTTTGAAAGTGATAAAATACTGCAATAATACTAAAGTTTAGCGATTTCTAGCCAGAGATTTCCGATATCGCCAATCCGGGTTCAATTTGAAAGATTTGTCTTTGACAGTTAATTTGGCAATGTTCCGCTAAAAGCCGACAAGCTCGAAATCGTTTGTGATAGCCAGAGTAGTAATTGACCGCAGACTTTTAATGAATCTAATGTATCTATACACCTTAATGTATTTAGTCATTTGGGTACCCTGTTAATAATTTACCCAGTCGATTGTAATCAAAAAAGAAATGCACAGTTAGATGTTCTAAATAAAATAGTTCTAAATAAAAAAATTATAAAAGTTCGGTTATACGAAAATTACGATTAAAAGTTTTTAGAGTTATACGCTAAATGAAATTATTTTTGGCACTAAATTTGGCAATATTTCAGCAAAACTCGCCAAAGTCTATGACAAATAGAGAGACTTTGGTCATGGGCCAAACAATGACTGACTACAGACGTAATATATTGAAGATGTCTATATACATTAGTGCATTGAAAGTATTTTGGGTGGTCCTGTAAATAAACTCTCCAGTAGATTGGAACAAAAAATCGAGATGCACAACTAGGTGTTAAAACAATCTTATATATGAAATTTCAACATTCTATGACTAATAGTTTTTGAATTATGACAGTTAAATATATACACACTTACACAAAAAGTTGCCAAGCTTGGTGACTTTTGGCGTGATTTTTGAGGGAGGCACGTGACCGTGGTCGGACAGTTACCTAACTATATGGTAAGACGGTATTGTGCTTGAAACGGATGAATGTCTTGACCATAACTGCCATTGATCGTAATGTGTTGAAATGCTTTTGAGTGTTCCTCTAGAAGAAACAAAAGTGATAAAGACACTATTTTCGAGAGAGATTCATTTTGTAATCCTTAACAACATATATCACTTCTGCATCGTTTAAAATAGCCTAATACCTCTACAATGCGCTTTAATGAATTTCTGCCCATAGAGCTTAATGTATTTAAAATCTCTTGGGTGGCCCTGTAAATAAACTATCCAGTTGATTGGTACCAAAAAGGGAGATGCTCAGCTAGATGTTACAAAAATCCTAAATATAAAGTGAACATTCTACGACCAATAGATTTTGAGATATGCGAGTTACATACATACATGCGTAAGTACAGACGTCAGGGGAAAACTGGTCAAAAAGGACTTGCGATTGATCAAAATGGGTTGTACATGCATTTATATGACAGTGCATGCAGTCAAAGCCGTTTTTTATTTCAAAATCTGGCTACCGAAATTTTTCGCGATCACACTATTTCCTTACACTTCGTACAAGGAAGTAAAAAAGATTGCAAAATATATCGACAGTTCAATTTAGGCAAATAATAGACACATTATAAATACAACTACCAATACCTGTGAAAATTGAAGTAGGCTTTTATTTGTGAATATATTTAAGGCACGAAAGAAACGTACTTCCACTGACGTAGCAGTGGGGAAGCTGGGAGTAGAGATGGACGCGAGACGAGAAACAGGAATGTCTCGTCTCATCTTGCAAACACTGTCTCGTCTGGCGTTTCGCAGAGAAATTGCCTGTCTCGTCTCGCGAGTCTCGCAAAATTAAGGACTGCGATTTTGTTACCATATTTTTAGTAACATCAATACTATTTTATTGAAAATTCACATTAATAATAACAATTAGTTACATATTAGCATATTAGTACATATATTTGTTACCACATTAGCTCATATGTGCATTCGATGTGATAAAAATTCAGATTTAATCAGCCTCACCACGGCACAGTGTTTATGTCACTGAAAATGGTAGACGCCCGAAGTGTGAAGGTCTCGGGTTCGGGTCCCATCGCGCGGCTGTCAATCTAACGGTCTTGAGTTTCGGTATAGATTTTCTCCAGATGTAACGTGAATACGCTTTATAACCCCTGAAAAATTCCATTCCTCCTGCCAAGGTATCCCCGCCATCCTTGGCAGATTGTCTTAGTGTAGCTTTGCCTTAATCAAACAAATCACAGAACTGGATTAAATCCTTATATATAATGTGACATTTATTTCCGGAACTGCGTAAATGCAATAATGTATGGTTGATGGGAGTTCCATTTGCTTTTGAAATTATATATAAGTTTGAATTTTTCTAGAAATGATGAAGAACTCAGGGCATGTTGCGCAAATAAAATTTTAATCTTATTAAGCGGCCCCAATGTGCGGAATAGTTGATTCATAAAAGTTTCAATTGGGGATGGGATAGTGAAGCCTGCTCATCCCCCTTTCGTTTTAGTGTATGAGATATGGGCTTAATATTTAATCGGGAAATCCGGATTTAACCAGTTCATTCACACCAGAAAAAAGAAGACTTTAATATTATTCCCAACTATTAGCAAAAGAAGCTTTTAATATTATTATCACCCGAAATGAATAAAAATTTGTATTTGCATTTTCTATTTTTTAATGTAGAATTCAAATACGAAGTGAATGTAGATAAGCTGGTCAATGTACTTTGAAGACTCGCGCTCTCTTTCCAAATATAGACAACTTCTTAATGCAAAATTTACAATGCACAGTGAAAAAATATTCTAATATTTTTATGGCAGAAATATAACGCGTTTTTCGCATTTCACGATTGTTTCAGAGGTAATCTAAACAGAAGCGAAAAAAAATTGGAGTACATGGACAAAAAAAACTTAACAAGAATAATTTTTGTTTTAAAACTGTTTAACTCTTGTGAGACTTAGAGGTAAAGAAAATTACATCTCAGGAAGAACACCAGAATCATCTTAAAAGCGTCAAAAGTATCCTTATGACTCTTAAACGAACTTGCCACTAATTGTTACAAACCCTTGTCGAGTTTTGCTAGAAATTACATAATGAGGGACGAGTAAATAAATAAATATATCGAAAAAAGAAATTAATATAACTTTTTCGAGCATTCTTATGTAGCTTATAAGTTATCTTCTCTCTGAGCGGCAGTCATCAACTTCTTTATTTTTTTCTTTTCTCTTTCATAGGCACAAAAAAGTATGAAGAGAACACATTTTTATCCTCTTTTCCAGGTCCTCCAGTTTTCTCTTATCTCTCTCTCTCTTTATTTTTTATTTATTTATTTTTTGCTATTAATGATGTTTTTGAGACGTGACCATTATTTTTGTGGTCCTTCTTTCGACATTTTCCGGAATATTTCTCATGTTATTTTTGTGTATAGTCGGTCTTCTTACGTCACGTTCTCTTCCGTTCAAAATGGCCACGGAAATTCCGTTACGGTTTTGGAGTGCTTTCCGCTGAAGCTCCCACGCGCAACCTAAAATTCACTGTGAGATATAGAACGCAGAAAGTAATTAGAAAAAATATTTTTTTGAGGGTTATTAAAATTCTGCATTATGTATCAATATGACTTTGTGATTCTGTATTTGAAATTTTTAGTTTATAAGCATTTCGCAACATAAAAAGAGTATTTTCTTAAAATTTCCCCTTATTTTTGAAAAGTAAAAGAATAACTTTTTTCTTGCACTGGTTTTTTGACGGAGATTTCGCGCACACGCTCGAAACAAGAACGATATAAAAATAAATAAATAAATCTGTACTGAATTATACGTTCTAGAAGAAAAATTAATGATAAGTATCATTCATATCGCTTTTACCATTAATGAAAACAGAAATGAATATCGCACTGCCCTTTAACTACCTTTGCGATACATTTGATGGTTTGGGCAGGAGTCAATTCACTGTTACGTAAAAGATTTAGTAATTCATTTCTAATACATATTTGCGTAAACGCATTACTAAACAAGATTTTTACGCAATGGAAAATTTTTCATTTACAGAAATCTCAATCAGAGAACTTTTTATAATGCTTCTTTAAATTATATAGCATTATTATAAAATTAAAAGTGCTCTCTAGTTTGGAATAGCTTTGTTTTTTGTATTAACTTTACTAAACGTAAATACTTTTATTTAATTTATTCTTTTTTTACAGTCCAAAAAGTACTCCAGTGACAACACTTTTCTACAAAAATAAGAACTCCTTGTCAAAATATTAAGAAATACATTAATGTAAAGAAATACTTTAAAAATTGCGTCAATTCACCCAAATGCATTCTTGCCCACAAATGTATCACACTTTAATCTTCATTTTGTAATTTTCTTTTATAAACAAATATCCTCAATAACATTTTGTAAAAGATTGAAAAGCATGATATTATCTTCTTCTGATTCTAAAGTGTTTTACTTTCTCTTTTACTCTTTTTTTTTTCAATCTTTCCGCAAATTGCAATTCTCTTTATATTTATTTTTTATTTATTTGTTTATTACAAATTCTTTCCTTTTAATTCTCTGTTTATGAAGAAAACGACAAACGAGATTCCACTTTACCTGTGTTTCGATTCGAACCGAAGCGTGGAAATAACTCCATAAATGAGTCCTCCAGCTCAATTTAAGAATTCAGTATCGCACAAAAGACGAACTATCTTTTCATTCTTAACCAATCCCCCCCCTACTTCTTTTTCCCCTATTAGCATTCTATCTTCCTCCGGTATATTTCCTCTAAAAAAATTTTTTATGCCTCTCTATTGTTCATAAAAAAGAATTGCGGAGACTTTATCAACGTGCTTCGTATTAACTGATTGGGAAGGGGGGTGCTTACGGAAAAAAATGAGGAAAAAGAAAAGAAAAACCGACACTGACTACTCAGCCATCGTACCTAACAAGGCTTACACAATTAAATCTAGATCGAGTGCATTTTTAATTGGCTGAAAAATTTCCTCCACTAATCTTTTAATTTTTTTTATCTCTTTATTTTATTTTGGTTCGGGCTAAAACCTTTCTTGTTCTTATCTCGCATCTTTCCTTTTCTTTAATTATTATTATTTTTTTTTTAGTCTTAAGGCAGTAATTTTTTTCGCTTATAATTTTTTTTTTTTTCGATCTCTCCCAATTTACCTACGATATATATTTTTTTCTCTTTCTTTACTTTATATACACATAATTTTTTTTTTTTCCACCAGAATATTTTTGTACCTTTTTCTCGTTATTATTTTTACGGTGCTAATGAAAAGGATCCACGATTTCGAAAGAACAAAGGAACAGAGAAAATTAACGAGAAAAAAAAAGAGAGGGGGGAAAAAGTTGTTGAAAAAGATAATGAAAGATTAAAACAAAAAGAAATAAAAAAGAAAGAATAAAAGAGCCGAAGGGGGAGGGGGTGAGAGGGTTTAGTATAGAAAAGAGTGGAGGGGTTTGTGGACTAGGCTGTGATAGAGGAGAGGATGCTGCAGGAATCAAGATCTTTCCAATCGGAATTTTTACTCTAAGCACCAGAGAGAGAGAGAGGAGAAAAAAAGCTTAGATAATAATAAAACACGTGAAAAAGAGAAAAAGGGGAGGATAAAAAATTAAAAAAACGCCAACTTTCTTTTCATGCGCTTAATTAGCGGGAATTGTCATTGTGAAAATAGTCGGAAAACAGATTGCCACTCTATCGTTGAACAATATTGAAAGATAGATACCTAAAAATTTTTCAGCGACGGAAGAGTTAAAAAGAATAGAGCCCGATGAAAAAAAAAGGAAAGTTTTTTAGCCTTTTTTTCCCGTAAGAGCTGGAAAATCATTAGAAATTTTCCGCTTTACGGCAGCGTTCACAAATACAGAGACCAGTGAGCTTTTTTTTCTGTCCTCTTTCTTTATTCCTTTTTTTTTTTTTCTTTTTTTTTTTTTTGTCATAGTCCCTGCACCTCGCTAAGTGCGTTTTACGCCCGCCTGGCCATAGCTCGGTTTTCAGCTTGTTTTGCCTCGCAACTGTGCTTAATGGACATACGTTATTTGCTCGGGCAGTTCTCTCATAAAGACGTCGGCAAAGGTGATTTTTTTTCCATAGGAATTTTTAAAAAAAGTTATATATAGATAAATTGCTCCAGCTTAGCTAGGCATGTCAGCAAATAATAGCTTTATCTAAAAGCAATTTATGGTGAAAAAATTTTCTCTTTGATTAGCCACTAATGGTTTTGTACATTGTATATGTCTTACGCGTGATTTTAAGTATCACAGGAGGAGAAGGGGGGGCAGAGAAGAAAGAGGGGGCGAATGGGTGATCTTTTTTAATGGATCTTCCAAGAACTTTTTCCCGAAAAACTCGACACATTCTTTTACAACTTTTAAAATACTTCAAAAGATACAGAGTTCTGAAAAAGGCGAAAAAAAAATTGCCAACTTGTGAAAAAAAGAGTTAAAAGTAACTTCTATCGAAAAATAACTCTTCTCAACTCATTGTAAAGAATCACACCCGGGTGGATAAGCAAATACTGAAGAAGTGTATGTGGAATTTTTTCATTTCTTCATACTCAGTTCTTCAAACATCGAGTGGAAATTAGAAAGTATCTTTTTTCTTACCCCTTTACAGATTTAAAAAAAAAGAAATGTTTCAGGAATTCATGATTTTTATTCTACGGTGGATTTTACTATCTGAAAATTTTACCATTTTTTAAATTGCGTTTTGTTTTGAAATATTAGAGGCCTCGGGAATTCAGAAACGTAAAAACTTGGAGCCGTTTTTTTTTTTTTTTTTAAATGAAAGACGCACGATATTCAAAGCTGGACTTTTTTTTTACACAGTAAAATTCCTGGACAGAGTTTTGTAATTTCTTCTGTAAGTACTTGCTGTTTTGTCCAGCAAAATCTGTAGCTTTTAAGATATAGCCAAAGTCTCCCTTTGTTTCTTTAAAATGTAATTAATTTTCTAAAAGGAAAAATAAAACAATTTCGCCGTAAATTCTTTACTATCAAGTATTCTGGTAACGATCAAGAATGTGCAATAAAATGGCTCAGTGGTTCTAAGTGTGTGAGGTACAAAACATTAAAAGCCTTCATATATTCAGATTTGTTAGTAGTAACTTGAAGTTGTCGTCAAAAATCCTTCTATTGCTTCTTTTTCATTTTCCCTTTTTTTTTTCAATTTTAGGTTTCGTCCATAAACAGAGTGTTACGTAATCTGGCAGCCCAGAAAGAACAGGCCCAAGTCCAGGCGCAGGATGCTGTCTACGACAAGCTGCGCATGCTCAACGGACAGGGGTGGCCGAGGCCGGGGCCCTGGTATGGGACCACAGGAGCTTTTGGGAGCGCCATACCGCCCACAAGTTACGTCACACCTCCTGTGCCAACTCTCGACAATGGCCTACCCACTAAAAAAGGTACTTAAACACTTTTTTGTACATAGGTATATAATTTAACACATAGGTGTAATTTTGAGTAAATGGACTTTCAAGTACAAAAACATATTGTGATAACGTTTTGAGAAGAAATTTCCATCCCAAAATGAAAACTGATTTTGTCAAAGTATCATCATGTGCGAAAATATGCGGGGGGGGGGAGTACTCTGTGAGATAAACGTTTCAGCAGTTTGATTTATTAGACTAACATTATTATAAGTTTGGAATACATAATAAATTTTCCATTTCTTTATATCAATCATGTTTTCGATTGGTATCAAAAGCGGATCCAGGGGAGGGGGGGGAGGGGTCTTAGGGGGCGCTCCCTGCCTGAGAGAAATATATTTATACTAAAGCAGGCATTCGGATAACAATGACATATTCCAAGCAATTCTGATTTGAGCGACCCAAAAATATATTTGCGCATCCGCCTTTGATTGGTATGTTTGGCAATTGGTAGTCAAGAAACAAAACTTGCAATATCTTTTTGCTGTTTCTCTAAAATGTGAAAAGGGTTTAGCTTTCAGCTCAGTAATCAAATCTGTACTTCGAGACACTCTGACAAAGATAAAAAACACTCACTGTACGTTGAGGCTGATGCCGAAGAAAATTTTATGGTCCTGTATTTAGCTATAACATTATTCATTGCTCTGTGTTTGAGTTCTTGAAAGAGTAGACATGTATGCCAGAGAGAGATTTGCAAAACGAGACAGGTCTATTTCTGAATACTACAAATAGGGATTTTGCGTGACAGTGCAAAAATTTGCAGTGGCTAAGCGAGATGTCACAGTCTTATTTCTCGTCTCACAACCATCGGTATGGAAAAAATTTTGTTTGGATGGTATCAAGTTACAAATACCATTTTCAACTGACTGTTTTCCTTCAATATATGCATTGCGTACATGCCTGAAAATGAATCCAGTGTACCTGAATTCCTATTTCTGTTCTCATCGCATACAGGGTTTCTAAACATTGTGGGATCGGTTTGAGAAGATTTTATTTTCTTTTACCTGCATGTAAATACTTTTTTTTCTGTTTTCTACTTTTTTTACAGGCAAAAAGTGCAAGTTCAAAATTTAAAACATCAATTTCGCTGTCACTGATTGATACCGGTCTGAGTTCTTTTTTGTTTCATTGCGTTAACGTCTTTGCAGAAGTTTGTGCTGTTGTATGCTTTAAGGAATCTCTTTGTAAAGATCAACTATCTCAGCTTAATTGTGATCTGAGTCCCCAAAATGCGAATCAACCTGTTTGTCAGCTAGAATTAATTTACCTAGTCAGTCTTTTGAATATTTCCTTCAATATATAAATTAAATACAAGACAAATTTTTCAAAAAAATACAACAGCAAAAAGATATTGCAAGTTTTGTTTCTTGACTACCAATTGCCAATTAAATACAAGACAAATTTTTCAAAAAAATTCCTCTCTCTAGACCTACCTAAGTACTTTGAAAACATAAAAGCAATCCCTTCTTGAAAAGTCTTCCACTAAGTACCAAGTCTCACTGAATCTTATTTGTTGTTGTTGCTGTTGTTGGAACACATATTCGGATTTGTGTGCTTGCTCACGAGGAACCGCTTATAAATCCACGTCAAAGAAAGGACAAACACAAGGGGGGGTCAAATGCCTTGGGGGAGGACTTTTCTGGGTATCTAGCGCGTATTCACGTTACATCTGGAGAAAACCGCCCAAAACTCCAGACCGCTAGACCGACGGCCCCGCGAGAGGACAGAACCCTGTTCCTCCACTTGAGCCATCTCCCAATGTCAGTGGGTTTAACCACTGTGCTACACATTGGTGAATCTTATTTTCAATGTGAATAGTTTTCAAGAAACATAAATTTTAGATTTAAAATGCTACTACTTTTTTAAACCATGACATACAAGTAAATAATTCTTTTTTATATACATTCTGAAATAGCGTTTAACGTTCAGCAATTATAATAGTGTTTTAGAAGGAGAAAGAGAAACGTATCTATCTGGTAAGGACACCTGTGCATCCGCAAAATGCTTTTTTTATCTCGGTTTTGAAACCTTATCTCTTAATTCACTAATATTTATTCACACTAGATGGCAGCACTACATGTTTAGAGCTCCAGCCGAGAATAAAATGCAGTTGTTGGCATAGCATGAAATAAAGTTGAATATGTTGGAATACCAAAAACCTTCAAAAGACAACCATCATTATTAAGTAATTAAAAAACTTTGTAAAAAACACACATAAGAAGTAATAGGTAAGAGGATACGCACGTTTCGTTCAAAAATTGTTTTGAACATCATCAGTCCAAGCCCTCGTCGTAAAGAACACAGGGAACACAGTTCCCTGTGTTCTTTGAACGAAACGTGCGATTTTTGAACGAAATTTTTGAACGAAACGTGTGTATCCTCTTACCTATTACTTCTTATGTGTGTTTTTTACAAAGTTTTTTAATTACTTTATCGTTTAACACCAGTATTTTGAGTGATTTTTCAACCATCATTATTGTCAGATCGAAGTGCGCAAATATAAAATTAAAGATATTCTTCAGTGGTTCTTTTATTAAATATTTACGGTCTATACAAATATTATTATTGTTTTTGGAATTATAAAGAATTAGCTGTCTATTTTAGATAAATCTCTAATATTTGAATACAATCACGGTGAGAAACATGATCGGGACAAGTCCGTGTAAGAGCAAAGTAAAATTCCTCAAATATTTTTGCTTTGACGGACTAAATAACTGCATTTTCAAAATGTCTTTGGATTAAAAAAAACTGTATTGTTAACAAAAACATTAAATGAATAACTAATGAATATATGGGAATAAAATTTTTTTAAAAATTAAAGAAAAAATATTTCCTTAAAAATTTTTCAACTTTTTTTAGAGAATTGGGGGATTACAATTTATTTGGATTAAAAACAAAAATTAGAAATTCCGATAACTTGAAACAAAAATAACTCGCTTCTTCATTCAAGAAACCAAGACAAAAATTTTAAATCCGTGACGGAATTCTAAAATTAGATGTGTCTAAATCAGTTCTGAACAGTACACCCCTACATCTATATTACTCCACCCATCAGCTATTTAAACAACATCACCAGCATCTATTCCACTCGGGGAGTTTTCAATAGCCCGCGACTCTAAAACAGAGACGTAACGCCCCGGAACCGCAAACTGACCGCGGGGCGCACGCAGGACCGCTATCGCGGTGTAATTTACACTTCCGTATAAATTACTTGACATTTTTTTTTCTCTTTTCTTTTCTGTTTCCTTCTTCTCTTTTCCAGACTCTGAATAGCTTTTGCCTCAAAAAAAAAAAAAAAAAAAAAAAAGTGCATAGAGGCAGGACCCTTTTCCCTATCACCAGAGGACACACGTACAGTAGAAAACTTGCCCGTTTTATCATCAAACTGGCGGGAGGCGCAGAGGGTGGTGGAGAGGCGGTCGCCGTACCCGGGCAAAGAGAGAAGAGCTGAGTGAGCAGCAGCATTCCTACTGAAGCGTAAGGCCCCGATAAGGCCTCCATAGATGACGGAAATTTACTGAGATGGGTCTGGGTTCTCGTATCAAGACGAAAGCTGTGCGCGGGTATGGCTATAAATATATATATGGTTCCCTGACCCGGATCTATATTTTATATACATATACCTAAACACCAGCGCAAGGTTCTTCTTTCTTTAAACTAAAACTCGACGCCTCTTCTGATATTGGGAACCAGAGTTTTTGAGCAATTTTTATATACATTTCCACCCGCGCGATAGGAATATATCTGCTTTCTCTGTGTATATACTTTTCTATTATTATTCTGAAGAAAACTTTAAAAGCAAAGCGTTCCCTCTACTTACTTCCAGTTGCCTAAACTTTTCCACGCGTGGATTTAAATAGACTCAGCCATCTCTTTCTCCCGTTTTTCATACATACATTTATATGTATATAATATATTTATCCCCGCGTTTATGGATAAATGTATTTGAATGCGCATATAAGAGCCATGTCCTGCCGGACTTTTGATAAGGATTGGACGGAAAATGGTTTTTCAAAATTTATTTTTCACTGGCCGTTAGCGAGTGTATATGTTAGTACAAAAGTGCATGTGAACGGGTGCTTTAGTCGTTCGATATTTAAAAAAAAAAAAAAAATGCGGGGTGCAGCTCTGAGAGATCGTCACTTTTGGATGCTTACCCCATCCCCTCCTCCCCATTCCGTTGCAAAAAGAGATTTTACGGATAATTGGGAATTTTGGCCATTCTGAAATGGAATTCTTCCATTTTGTAAACTTTTCTGGAATGGAATTCTCCCATTTTGTAAACTTTTCTGGAATGGAATTCTCCCATTTTGTAAACTTTTCTGGAATGGAATTCTCCCATTTTGTAAACTTCATACTGTCGAAATTAATTCCTGATATCTAGATGACGTTATTAATTTCGCAATCATAAAACAGTTTTGGGAAAATGGAATTTTTTATTGCATTTAATGAAGTCTTTACACATTTTTCTTTTTTTTAAAAGTATTATGTACTTTTGCAAGTTTTCCTTGCGTAACTCTCGTGTGAATTTCATATGAATTGTATTAATAATTTTTACATAATTCATATTTATACTAACATAATAAGAAAGAATCCTACGTCAAGATTGAAAAACAAACGAATTCTAAGCACAGATGTGTCCTTTTACATTTGAAATTTCAAAAAGTACTCAGCAACATCTCCCAACTTGACATAATTCTAAGTTGGTCAATTTCCTGGGAAATGAAACGTGCCTATAACATTTACATATACTTTTACAAGACCCTTTCTGTGTTAGACGTAAGTGCTCCCAGAACGTGTACAACAGAGAGGTATACAAATTTTGAGAATTTTACTGGATTTATATTATTAAAACGTATTCGAGTTCATGAAATCACAAGAGGTGTCGAGCAGTGAAACCACATTAACAGACACATAATAAGTAAAATATTGCATTCCAAATTCTGTTCGAATTCGCATTTTATTTGTGATTCGCATTGAACTGTGACTCTTTCCAGATTCTTGTATAAGTAATAAAGATTTTACAGCGCAAAATATTTAATGGGGTTTTAACATGCATTTTTTAGAGAGCTACCCGGAATTTCATGGCCATTGCTAAAACTCGACAGGCCAGAACCTGATATTCAGATTTCAGGGACACTTATTTTTAAGCACTATACTTGATGTGAACTTTAAATAACCATCCAATGCAGCAATAAGTAAAAAATATCTAAGCTAAAAGTCCAAGTTTCAAGTAGTATTTAATGATGTGTTAAAAAAAAAAAATCTGATTTAAAAGTTTTCAAACATTAGCAATCCATGCATAAAGAACAGTGATATTCATTCTTCAATTAAAATTATTTTTGATTTGAGACTTCCATGTTAATTTCAGTATTTTCAAACCATCCACTGATTTTTGCCTAATGATTTCATTGAAGCATAAAAATTCCAGAGACAAAAATACCACACCTCAAAAAATAATTTTAACTAGATGCGTACCTGTTCTGCGAACGGAAGGAATCGAATAATTTTCTTACTCATGTAAGTGAAATTAATACCATCTTTACGAAATTTTAAAATATGAGAAATTCTTTGACTCGTGACGTAAACTTTGGCTTACAGATATTTGCTTGCGATGTAGCTTCAAACTGATTGCAAAAAATCATTCAACGTAGTGACCGCAGCGTACAGCGATTAAATAATTGTAAGAGTTATTTCTTTCTTTCCTGCTTTTGCATGAACTGCAAAATAATTTTTCTGCAGATAAGATGAGAAAGTAGAGGTTATAAACTTCTCCCCGAAGACATTATAGCTAAAGAGTTGAAATCTATTTTTCAGGTACATGTAATTTATTCCTTGAAATAAGGTTCTCATTTAACAGAGTGTCTAAGGGTTTCTGATGAAGCAAAACACTCGATGTATCTTCTTATTTTCCTTCTAAATTCTTTTCAAATTTTGCCGTTCCATTATTTTTGCATGTCATGTGCTAGTATAGTTTTTAAGCGTCATAGTGGTTGTGAGTTATTAAAATACGATTTCTCTCCTGGTTTTTATTTATTAAATGGATATTCACGTTTACATACTGTTGGATTCCTTTAGTTTGGTAAATTATTCTTGACTGATAATTAAGATAAATATATGTACACATATATACATACATATATATATATATATATATCGCGCGAGTATGTGTGCCAGTTCTCCTGTCCGCATCGACATCAAAACGTTCTTCATGATTAAAGAGCACACAATACCAGTATCAGGGATAATTTAAAGCTAAAAAAATTAATGCAACGAAAGAAAAGAAAAAAATTTCAAAGGAAAATAAGAGAAAAAGTATTCATCACGGCAAAATATTCTTCATGAAATCTAATAATCATCTATATTCAACAATTTTAATTTGACACAGTTCTCCTGATCTTTTGTCAAAAACGTTTAAATTATCTATTTACTCATTGTATGATTGCTGCTAAGAAGACAGGGAAAACCGATCGAAGTCGTATGCTAGCGTAATGCACATTCTTACTTATCCATATCAAAATATCTTTAACTTTCCACCCACTCTTCGAATGGTGGTCTTTCATACCTCTTTCAGTTTCGAAAACAGAGAACACAGAAAAAAAATTGCATTGAAATTAAAAATAAATTAAATCGAAGAAAAATGAATCTAGAGTTTAACTTCTTTGTCCGAAAGCTCTTGCAGTTAAAACTTTGTACTTTTCTCTGATGGACCTAGTTTACCTCTAGAGTTGGAACTTACTTTCAAGATAGTGCGCTTTATTCCTCGTGACGAACACATCCTTCTTTTTTTTTCTTTGGATTTTGAACAGAATGTAAGTAAACGTGCTTTCCCGTCTTCAACCCTCCCTTACACCGGCATCAAAACTGCCTTCAGCTGATAAAAGACCATAAAAGACTTAGTATCGGCGACACATCAAAACTGAGGAATCGCGTTAAGAATTACGACCAAAAAAGGAAGAAGGGGGTTCAGATGAATGAAGAAGAAGGAGAAAAAGAAAAAAATTCCAGCATGGCAACTGCCTCGTCGTCCCGGAATTGAATAACAGCCAGAATTATCTAACTCTTTTAACCGGATTCAATTCTCCCTAATCTTTTGGCAAAAGCGAGGGTGGTTGGTGTAAGGCGAGGCTGGGAGAAGCAACGACCCATGAACGCCCAGATAAGAAATTTCTGGAATGAATCTGGTGGTGGTGGGTGGATGGAAAGGGTTGGTTGGCGGGGGGACAAATATGAGGAGTGGACATCACCGAAATAAAGATTAGCTCGTGAAAGGGTTGAGGAG
Organism: Cheiracanthium punctorium; assembly: GCA_038373885.1. NCBI lineage: Eukaryota > Metazoa > Arthropoda > Arachnida > Araneae > Cheiracanthiidae > Cheiracanthium > Cheiracanthium punctorium. The sequence continues at coordinate 59,701 of JAWZYV010012400.1, read as the reverse complement.
ATACTTACCGCTGACGTGAGTTTAACGACGTCGTTGTGCTGGTGAAAGGTGTCCAATGGTGTTGAGATAAACCCGATAGAGGAAGGGTTGTGGTGTTAGCATGTATGAGTAAACGCATTAAATGAGCGTTCTCACATTCTGCTGGCGTGCATCGAAAAAAGAAAATAGGAAGTTTAATGGGAGTTGTTAAGGCTCGAAGTGTAGCAGTAATCTTAGAACTCGCCGGGAAGTTGTGAAACGTGTTTTTGTTTTACGGTTTAACTCAAAAATACCCGTGAGGAGTCTGCACTTTAGAGCAATAAATCAGTCTTTACGAGACAAAGAGTATTAGGAGATTATAGAATTAATTATTTTCTTCAAGACTTTATGTAAACTTCTTTAAATATTCGTTAAGTTTAATTTAGGGTTACATTAATTTTCTTTCTCGCTGTTTGCTATGCTGTAGTGTTTAAAAAAAAAAAAAAAAAGAATTTTTCAGTGCATTACTGTTTTCATGATGCTTGATTTACAGCTTATCTGGATTTGAAAATTTTACTATAAACGTCATGTGCGAATGAACTATGCTGCGAAATATTTAATGATACTTAAGTAAAAGATAATATAAACCTTTTGAACTTTCGTGCTGCTGCATAACACAGGTAAACACAGCCAGTAGGAAAAAAGCTTGAATTCATTAATCTAAAAAAAATGCAAGTATTTTCAGTATTTTATGATAGATTGTTACCAAAAATGTTAGTTAAAATAAACGTACATTATGCAAGCTTTTTGATAAATATTTCAAAGTAATTCGCCCTCGGATTCCGATATTGTGTAATATTTTTATAACAATACCTCGGTTACTTTTATCACACAATGCCAGTATGTACTTTCTGGATCTTGAGCCATTAAACTCCAACCAACCAACTTTATCACATGATAAATCTCAGACTTGATAAATATCCATATGTATGTTTAAAAAGTAACAAGTGTAGAAATGACACCTTAAAAACCTTTTGTTTTGAAAAAGTGCCGAAACTGGTGATTCTACAACGTGAAACTATTAAAAGCTAGAATTAATATCATTGTGCTCTTCACTGGAATTTATTCTTTGCAAAGCTCCTTTCTTGATGATCCTAGGGCCAGATATAGCCCATGGTCATTCCTTGATGTCTCTTTCCTACTCTTGTGAGGGTCAAGAATCCCCATTGCCCGAGGATAAGGTCAAAAGCCTCCGTTGTCATGGAAACCGTTATTGCGCGAGTCAGCGACGATCTCCAAGATAAAAAGAAGCCATTTCTTTGGATCAAGCAAACGTTATATTTTATACAACATATAAAATCTCAATAAATACGAATATAAAAGCATTGGCAATTTTTAACTTTTATTAGCTAAAATTTTTGATAAATTAACCAGTAACTTTAATACAGCATTTGCAAAACAAGTTATATTTTATTTTGTATAATTTTACAGTTCAGGGGAAAAAAATTCCCAAGAAATTTTTGAAAGCTTATTAAAAAAATGTTGATGTATTACCATTATTTAAGAAATTATGCAAATTTACTGACCATTCATAAATTCTTTTAACAAAAAATATCAACAATGATTTCTATGAAAATTATGAAATTAATTCCAATGTGACTAAAATCAGTTAAATCAACCAAATTAGTACCAGTATCTATATAATCCTTTAATTATTATAATTAATGTTTATTACTAAAAGACAAAAATTTTAGATCGTATAAATCAGAATATTTTTTTAAAATTCTGATCTCAGTTACTACATTTTGCAAGGGTGTCCAATGCATTAGTATGCTTTGCATCTGAGAAATACAAATATTACTACCGCCATGTAACTTCTGTTATTTCATTAGAAAGGCAGGGTGTTTCTTGATCATAAAAAGTAATCTTTACCGACATCTTTTTTTCAGTAATAGTCATTAATAAGTTATGCATTATTTTCTTAGTTAAAATGAATAATAAATTCTAATGCTTCAGGTTACTTGGATATATTTTCCAACAATAAGCAATTTTGTATTATTTTAGTATATTTAATAGTTTTGCATGTATAAACTATAATACTGTTTTCGAAAACAATAATTGTTTAATAAAGTACAGAAGATTACCATGCATTTTCAATGCGCATTTTCCCTTTTGTATGTGGTGTTGTGGTAAAGCTACGCACGGGCTATCTACCTATGATGAGGATTGCCATGGTTGGAGGGCTTTCTAAGGGGCTCTAACGCGTATTCGTGTAACATCTGGAGAAAAACCGACCAAAAGTCTAGACCGTAATGGACTTATCACACTCGAGGGAAAATCCGAGCAACTTCGCGCTGGACCAACTTTTCTGACGGACTTGAAGGCGTGGTTATCTTTAAGTGTTGCAAAAGTAAACAAACTCTCTCCGACGCCAAATAGTCATCGCATTGCTGATTTGGCGTGCAGGTTCTTATTTTACTTATCGTGCGTTGGTATATTTACATCGGATCGGCAGCAATTTCGGCCGGATCGGATGGGCAGCAATCTCTAATTCCAAAGTCCACTTGAACGCGGCCATAATTTTATTTACACGTGATTCTGTCATCGAGCCAAGCTTCGAACATAGTAGTAGTCGCCATTGCTCGAAATTGCTTATGACGTAGCAGGAAGAAGTACTCTGATTGGCCGAAATTTTGTCCGACTCGGATTATTTACTTCGGAAAAGAAAAAGTTGGAGTTCACGGTCGTCAAGGTAACGGCGGAGAAAATCGGCCGGAAACTTGATTTGCAAAGAAATTTGGTCGGATTTATCTCAGTGTGATAGCCTATTAGATGGACAGCAACGCAATGAGCTCGAATCCGGAACCTTCGCACAAGGCAAGGCCTTAGTGCTGTTGTCAAATTACTTTTATCAATCATCACATTTTTTCTGTTCTTTGCCCTTTCTTTCCAATGTGATCTATTAGCGGATTTTTCAGGACTTGTCGAAGATCCCACTGTGCTTTTAGGGATTTCACAGCAAAAATACAAGTCTCGACTTTCGAACGAAAAGCGAAAAATATCTCAAGTCTTTTTCATTTCTCGTCGCTGTCTTCAGCTGCTGCAGATAGATCTCCCTTATCTGAGACAGTTTCCGATTGGAGAAAATTAAAAAGTAAAAGCCGGACGAAAAAAAGAAAATAATAACGAAAAGAAAGATTGAAAAACAAGGAAAAAAAAGAAAATCAAACGACAAACTTCGCGTGCCAAAGAACAATATGCGAAGGGAAAAAACAATTTCTTCTGACGCCACTGGAAGTTACAGCAAATACAATTTGAACTCTCTTTTAAGACTGTCACAGAACAGTAACGGGAGGGGGGGAGGCAAAGGGCAGGGAAGGTACAGATCGAACATCCGATTTTCTTTTCGTCTGCCGGATAACACGATGGTATTGGGAGGACGGCACAGGGAAGAAGTACACAAACAAACTGTTTCCAGATAAAATAAAATAAAAAGCCGGATATTTGAAATTGAAAAAAAAGTAAATCAGCAAAAATAAAAAGCAATGGTAGCATATCGGGCGTAACGACCAAACCACTGTCACAATCATTGTCATCATCATCAACTCCAGAGCTCCCCCACCTCTCTTTTTTTTATTTTTTCTCGTGAAATGTTCCACGGAGAGGAAAGAAAAATAAGACGGAATGAAGAAAAACTGTCCAACAAAAATCGAAAATCGAACTTAACCTGCGGTGAAGAATTGAAATCATTTATTCTGTGACCAACCACATCGTTGATGATATATATGTGTGCGTGTTCATGTGTACGTGTGTATGTGAGTGAGTGCGTGCACTGAGAGATATAAAACTTACGTTCAAGCCTGGAACGTTGAATAGTTTTACACATTTATGTCTGCAATGTTTCCCCCATTCGGTTTTTCTCAAAGCTATCGGCAAATGAAAGGTGAATTTTTATTTATTTCCATCGATGTTTGTGTTCTGGAATAATTTTAATGAATAATTCTTTTCTTTTTCTTCTTCTGATTTAATGCTGCTCTTTTTAAGAAGCTACAGGCATTACATGACTTTTGAATATGTTTAAAAACAACCTAATGAGGTTAAACACCCGGAAAAATTAATAACGTTTCTTCACCAAATGCACTACTGTCGCAGTAAATACTTTTAAGTCTCATGCAACTTACAGAAAAGAATGTTTAAACACAAAAATCGGCTTAAAATAATGGAGCCAAAGTGCATTCGCTTAGGCATATTTGCAAAATTTCATGCGTTTAAGATTTTTTCCCCCCTGAGTATTTAGTATTTAAGTTCACTGTCTGCAATTCCTAGGGTAGGGTAACTGCGGAGCTGCAGCCCGAGGGTCTCAAAGACAGCCCCCCCCAATAGACATTTTTACGTAACATTTCTTACCGAATAATTAAAACATAACGTCACGACTTTTATTCCCAAAGTTGTCGATGCAACGCCACTGCTGCAGGCATCCTTCATGCTACTGTCATCTAACGTGATCGGTTTCAAGTCATATTGACGTTACAACAAGACTGCAAAACAGACAAAAGTAAACAGTTTTTTTTTGTGTGTGTGTAAATAAAATCTACCTCCACAGGAAATTGAACCCGGGACCCCAAGGCTATGAGCTAACGCTGAAACCACTTCGCCATACAGGTCGTCAAACAAAAAATAATTAGGGGTCAGGGCTTCTACACCTCAAAATCGCCCAGTGTTAACTGAGTGCAGTACAGCTTGTAAAGAAGCATTCTAAAAAAATTTTCGGGCCTCCAGCACAATTGAATTCTTGAGAAAGACGTTCAAAAAATGCTATGATTTCTTTACCGTTAACGTACGGTGGTCGCTCCGTGAAACCACCTAATTCCAGCACTTCAAAAAATATGTCCCCAAAGCTGAGCCGTTGCCATCACTCGAAATAACTACCAGCTACATGGCGATCGATTGCATCGCCAATTTTTGTGTCACAGAGCTACTATAGAGCTGGCTGTGCGGTACAGACAGCTGTGTCAAAAAAAGTTCTTCAGTAATGACGTGCGACTTGGCGATATAGATCGTCGTATTGCTGGCTGGTAGTCATACCGAGTGATGGCGGATCAGCATAGGGGCAGCATATCGAGTTGTTGTTATTCTGTGGAACGCATTCTATGGAACACTTTTCCTTGTTGCAGAAGGCAGTGTGACGGAGGCGTCTACGCCCAGTGACCAGAGCGGCAGTGGTGAGGAGGACTCAGCTGCGCGACTCAGGCTCAAGAGGAAGCTGCAGAGGAACCGGACCTCCTTCACGCCCGAGCAGATAGAGGCACTCGAGAAAGGTGCGTTATCTGCATACCTTCACTTCATCTTCATTCACTTACTTTAAATATTTATTTTTATTAATTGCTTTTAATCTAATTTACAAAAAAATAAACTTGAAGAAAACTTTAAGAAAAAAATAAACTTGAAGCCTCAATAAATATAGATAAATTAGTATACGTGCCACTGGATATTGCCTAAGTTGCTGGCTTTACCGCTCTGACTTAATTCTGAAGTAGTATGCATCACAGCGACGCACCCAGGATTTTAGTTTAGGGGGGGGGCTAAAAATACTGCTGACCCGCTTATAACGATCTCGATTATACTTACAATTCTCTTATAACGTCAAAATATTCTGTACCACTGGTCCGTAGAACACAAGCTCACTATCAGCGTAACTCGTAATTGAGTCATAAATACTTATGTGGTCGTTTCATTGATGTAGTATCCGAGTTCAACTGTGTTCAGTTACTAATTGTAAGTAATTATTTATAAAAACTCGTGGTTTTTAAAAAAATATTATAGAAATAATTTTTGAAGACAATCTTTATAAATAAAATATTTTAATTCATTAAGCGACAATTTTCTAATTTTAAAAGCTCTTTTACTTCTGAACCTCCACCTTTAGGGTGGGAGGGGCTTTAGTTCCCATAGCCCCCTCCGCGGGTGCGTCTATGAGCATCATATATATCAATACATAAATCATGCTCGAAAACTCATATTAATTAGTTCTGAGCATAACAACCCATATTATGTTTAATACATTGAACCCATTTTTGCCCAGACTGTTTGAATAACTTTCTGTAATTTTTACTGATACTTCCAGTAATAGGTTAATTTCTGACATCAATTGTATTTACTATTAGTATTTTTTTTAATATATATCTATGAAAAGTAAAATTTTCCGTGCATTTCTTTGCGATCTTCAGAATTTTTTTTTCGAAGTAAGCTTTTATACTCATAAGCATAGAAAAATTCAATAGCATTTACGATTTTTTGATAGTCGACTGAAAAGGGCATAAGATGGTTATAAAATATATACTTAGCTTAGTAGGATCAACTGGAGGCTGTGAGGTAACTGGATTATCTAAAAAATAGTGGAGACTGGTATTAATAGTTGTAGACCCTCTAATAGAGACGACTGTCAGTCCTCTATGAACCTGAACCTGCTTGGGAGTTTTTCTTGGGTTCTTTAACTGCAATCACGAAGGTAGTCTTGTACACCTGTATTTTCGTTTAGCATGAATTTGATTCTGAATGACATTCATTAACAATCACGGACTAGTTCAACTAAAATACAAACACAGGAGAAGCGGTAAGTGGCAACCAAGGGTTAAGGGGATTCGAACCCCAGACGTTACCGTTCGCACGCGTGTTGCGAATGTAGCACGCGTATGCAAGAAGGTTCAGGTGCGCAAACTTTCTCAGCTACAAGGCGACGAAGAAAAATAAGCCGAAGAGTAGGAAACATAAAAAAAAATCATCATCAGACCTCTGTATATCACTAGTGCATATTTATAAATATCATTTTTGTTTCTCTTCAGCATTATTATGAATTAAAGATGCTGCCTATTTGCCAGGCAAACTTATTAGCATGTACCTAGATAAACTCGGGTCGCTTATAAGAAAACCACGCTAGTCTCTACTTACGTTACGCTGATTATGTACAATGCTGCTAATTTCTAAGCAAACTTACCTGCTGGTCAGGGCCGTACCCAGAAAATAATTTCGGAGGGGGTCCGACATTTCGGAGGGGGGTGTCTGACATATTGAAAAAATATCATCATATTATATAAATATACTCTCTCACACACATAAATATATATATAATGTGTAATTCGAGGGGGGGGGGGTCCGGACCCATAGGACCACCCCCCTGGGTACGGCCTTGCTGCTGGTAGCTAGGTAAAGTAGGCTGGTATCTAAATAAATTCTTTAAGCAATCTTATTGATAAAATCTTTCTGAAAGAAAAAGGTCTTCGAAATTTCTAGACCAAAGTTTGGTCTGCTATCTGTTAAGCACAATCCAAACAAAAACTGTAATTCCTGAATGCGCCCGAGACAGAAAGCCAACTGAAACGCCACACTCTCCTTTCATCTGTAATTCATATCTTTCACTCTCCTTCCATAATGGCTTACAGCTTCTCTCTTAATCAGAGAGTTTATGAATCCCTTCATTAGAGTTGAATTACAGAAATAGGGGATACATACTAAAAGAAATTTAAAATTAGATTTAATAATGCATTCTTATATACCTCTTTAATAAAAGAAAATACGGAATCTACGTTGTTTATTAACTGGATAAGGCAATGCAATTTGTCACTAATTTTTTTAATAGTATCTATGTGGTGAATGACAGACTCAAAGTGTAAGCCTATGAATATTTCATAATCGTAGATACTATTACGCATTTATCCGTTGGGAGAGTACTCCTAAGCAAACTTTCGTAGGCTCAAAAAATTTAGATATTTCTTTGTAAAATTGGAGATAAAAATGTCTAGAGGGATTGTCTTTTGTAAGAAAATTTAATAATCACGAGCAAGAACTGCCCGAAACCTTTCACATGTTATGCATGGAGCCAAATATTCAATATGAGTATTTTAATTTCTGAACTGTTTGATGCAGTAATATTTTTTTTTCATATCGTTGTCAAAAAGTGGAAGCCATTTTACGCGATTACAGAGCTTCTATTTTACTCAGTTTTATAGCAATTATGTACAAAATATCATTTTTGATATATTTATAAGGACCGAAAATTGTTATAAACGATATATCATTCGTTACTTTGTCAGCTCAAATTGATAATTTCTATGTGTTATTTGTTTCACATTTATTAATTTTTACGGTTAAATATTTATTTTCTTTAAATAAATTTAGCAGAATAAAGTAAATTTAAATTTACAACAATTATAAAAGTTTTGGAATTGTTATTATTTATATCTTGCATGAAACAATTGACTGTTCAAATTGCACCAGATAGTTATTTAATAGCTACTAAACTTTGATAATTTCAGTTTACAAGTTTTATGAGATTATTAATGATTTCTTGCAATAATATTTAAATCAGTCTACAATAAAGAACATCTTTTTCATCGATTTTTAAAACTATTTTTCAGAATTCGAAAGGACGCATTACCCAGATGTCTTCGCGAGAGAAAGGCTAGCGGCAAAAATAGATCTTCCAGAAGCAAGGATACAGGTCAGTATTTCAATGGAAATATTTATTTTATTCTAAAAAGGGAAAAAACAGTGATATCGTGTTAACGAATATAGCCAATATCTGATATGCACCATCCATTTTAACAGAAAAACATAATATAGTTTATCCCAAAAATTTGCCTTAAATTTTAGTGCTCGAAATGGAAACTAAAGAATGAATCTTGTTATAGAAAAAAAATTTCTTTTTAAAAGTGAATTATAATGTTAAGTAAATATGACTTATACAGTGCATGAGCTCATGTTGTGAAACTGAAGAAAGAGCAGAAAAGTATTAGTAATAATTTATAAAATTCCCGGACAAGCCATACCGAAATCACTAACATGTTTCAACTTTGTTAGAAATAGGAGTCGAAAACAGATTCTGTTTAAAAGACATTTATTCCATTTTCTCTCTGAAAATATCTGATACCTAGGAATAAAATGGTCACCGTAAGCTTCTAAGTGTTAAAAAAGAGCTATAAAAAATAACAGTCATTTCATTTTCGCTCTCCGTATATGACACTTAGTTAAAAAAATTCACTGTATCAACGAAAACTTCTAAGTGTAAAAAAGGAATGTATAAATGAGAATTATTCCATTTTCTCTCTGTTCATATATGATATTTGAAGCCAAAAATATTCATCATACTAGCGAAAGCTTCTAAGTACTGAAATAGAACTGCAAAAATAACAATCACTCAATTTTATCTTTCGGTATTCCAAACATAAAGGTAAAATCATTTTTTATTCAACATAAAAGCAAAAATATTGATTGTATTAAGGAAAGCTTCTAAGTGTTAAGAAGAAGAGCTGCATGCCAATCATCCTATTTTCTCCCTGCATATATCTGTCTACTTCAGGGTAAAAACATGCGTTGTATTAATGAAAGGTCCCAAGTGTTAAAAAAACTTTGTAAAGGCAATCATACCATTTTTTTCTCTGCATATATCTTTTAAAAACATTCATCGTGTTAACGAAAGCTACTAAGTATGTATAAAAAAAAAGAAAAAACTGCATGAAATGACAATCATCCTATTTTTACTCGCAAATATCTGTTTACTTAAAGGTAAAAACATTCAATATATTAAATTATTAATGAAAGTTCCTAAGTGTTAAAAAAGAGCTCTATAAATAAATATTCCTTAAGTTTTTTCTCAGAATATATCTCTTACTTAAGGGGAAAACATTCATCGTATTAACGAAAGCTTTTAAGTATTAAAAAAGAGCTGCATAAATGACAATCATCCAATTAACTCTATGTTTTTGATACATAAAGGTTAAAAACATTCATCGTATTAACGAAAGCTTTTAAGTGTTTAAAAAAGAGCTACAAATACGACAAGCATTCCATTAACTGTATGTATTTGATACATAAAGGTTAAAAACATTCATCGTATTAACGAAAGCTTCTAGCATGTGAACATGGCCATTCGATATCACCGGTGTCGTTTATTTTGCAGGTATGGTTCTCGAACCGTCGGGCGAAGTGGCGCCGAGAGGAAAAACTCCGCAACCAGCGGCGAGCGGCGGAACAGGCCGGATCGGCACCCGGCCGGATACCACTCAACGCCGGATTCCCCAACTCCCTCTACCCCTCCATAGGACAGCCGATGGTCTCCATGCCGGACACATACAGGTGAGTTACTGACTATATCGCCGAGAGAGCATAGCCCGGTTCATATACAGGTGCACCCATAGAGGGCGCTGAAGAAGCTGAAACAAAGAAAGGGGAAGAAGTTAATATTTAAAGTATCTTCAAAATAGAGAATATTCATTAAATGAAATAAAGTGTTTCATTTTAAAAATTATCCAAGGAAGCGTCCTTAAAGGGAAGAAATTTGGTGAATAAATAAATACTCTCTGTTAATACCATGTTAATACATATGCAATAGGTCTCGATTATAACATCATGGATGGGACTTAGGTTTCTTGTGACGCTGTAAACGAGCTTCTGTTCTACAAGCGAATGATCGAATGGTCCAAAATGTTTTGACGTTAAGAAAATTGTCACTATAAGCGAACTCAGTATAACTCAGTTTAACTGTATTTGTTGCTCCCTTAAGCTTAAATTCTTGGTGCGCAATTGATTAGTTCGGTAACATTTTCATTATCATTATTTTTTACCTGTTATTTTTTTTTCTTTATTCTTTAATGGTCACTTCCTTTTTTAGTAAAAAAGAAATGCTTTTCGTTTTCAAAAGTATAAAATTTATATTACTTATTACTTTCTCATATATTATAGGAATATATCGTTATCTTATATAAAATATATATAGAATGATAGTTCGAGACATAATTTTTTTCTTAAATTTTAAGCGTTTATGAAACATTTGTTTCCATAAATTAAAATTTATTTCCTATTTCGAAAATTCATTCATTCAGATAACAGTTAAGAGTATTTTTTCTATAGAAAATGACAGAAACTTTTTAGTTAAACAAATTTTCTTTGAAGCAAAATGCTTTTAGGGTTCGAGTTTATTTTCATATGGAGGTACATAGAAAAAATTTCAATGGAATGTATGTTGGGTATAATATTGTTTGTATTTTGTCTACATTTTTAGAAAGGAACATTTTTAATAACGAGTTTGGGATTCAGAAATCTTCGCTTCAAGTTTAACAATCTTCAATGTACTATTAATATTGAGTAAATAATATGACTCTTATTACGAAGATATTTTTAAATTCAAATATTAGGTATATGGGCTCTTTTAATTTTGAAATATTCAAATTATCTTTCGCAGGCATTTCAAGTGTTTATATTGCGATATTGATTCACTTGCGTTCTAATTTTGTTTCATTATTTTCTTGATCTTTGTTTTGCGAATGAGAAAAAAGAAAATAAAATTAAAGCAATGTCTAATGTTATTATAACATTGGAATTTATATTGCTATAAGATTGAAACGCGTGTTTTCGGCACAATTATTTAATAGTACATTTATTAAACTACGTTACACAAAGTTATGAACTTTTAGACACATTTAATGCTATATTTAGAGTAACTGTCTTAGATCATTCTGTAAAACAATGAAGTCGAAAGTTCATTCATATAATTTTATTCATTAAAAATAAAAATGAATAATGCTAATTCCATAGCTTTTTTTTTTAAGTAGTTATATTGAAATACAAAAAAAAAATTGAAATACAAAAAAGCTTAAATTGAGATACAAAAAAGCTTATCATTTTCAAACCACGAAAAAAAAAATAAATAAATAAAAAAAAAACCTGAACAAGAAGCTGTCTAAGATTTTTTTAACATTTCTATACAACTTTTGAAATTTTGAAAGGATAACTTAAAAGTATTGCGTAAATTTAGTTTTTTCTAAAGAAATTAAACATTATTGAATAAATAAAATAAAAATCAATATTTGAACAATATTTGTCGTATTAGGAATCTTTAAAATGATGTGTATTTTACTTAAAGCTCTTCTATAAAGTACACAAATGATATTAAGAATATCATAGAAGAGTTCATGGGATAGTTCTTAAAAACAACTGAACAGCAAAAATGTTGGTCTAAATTTTAAGCTTCCTGTGCAGCTACTTTTTTTCACTACATCATTTTGTCGCAGTAAAGTTACTTTTCAAACACTCTGCACTTTAATAAAGCTCTTCTTTTTAAAATAAAACGAGAATAATACTCTAAAATTTTATTTACTTTGTTTATTAACAATGGATCGATACCAGGACAAAGTATGTTTTGTTAATTTAAGAAAAATTTAGCTCTCATTATTTTAAACTAATGATTTTATTACATCATTAAATTAATTTACTGAACAAACGAGAAATTTTTGTCAGAAAAGCGCCAATAAAATTTTGCTTAATTCACCGAAACATTTTTTTTTCAGTATAAATAACGGATTTTTCAAGACTAATGCTTCTTGTTCTCTCCCTTTCTAGTTCGCTCCCCACGTACTCCAGCAGTATGACGCCCAACTCGTGTCTCCAGCAGCAAGCGCCCTCCTACTCCTGTATGCTGCCCCCTGCTTCGGCCAGGGGGTACGATGCCGCCCTTGCGTATGCCCGAGCGCCTCCCTGCCCCGCAGCGCCCCAGCCAGCGCCACACAACGGACAATTCCCGAACAACGGCACTTCAGCATCCACAGGTGAGTCTCTCCTTATCCTATGGTCTATCGAACGGTGAAGGCACTCATTTATTGTTCATCAGTACACCTTAAATGAATGTCAAACTGTGGTCCTGGAGATTTGCTCTAATATTTAGATTCTGGGGGGAAAATTTGAATTAACAGCGTATTGAATACTATATACTTGAACATTATATAAAAAAAAGAAGTTTGTTTCAATTTGTCTCCTTGAACCAATATTTTATCATAGTGAGAAAAGAAATCAGCAAAACAACTGCCTATCTTGCCAATATGCCTATTGTAAAAGATCTGTAGAAACCGGAGAGATTATTTCATGTTAGAGTACAACTAATGTATTTACTATAACATTTAGATAATTTTTTATTAAGTTTTGCTAATTACTATTCACAAACATCCTTTCATTCTTAAAGTGAATAATAATCTTCAGTAGGAATGGATGAAAGACTGTTTTTTTTGGGAGACGAGATAGAGGTTTACAGCTTTTCTGCAAGACGAGACATACATTTTTAACATTACAATCTAGGGATTCTGCGTGACGAGACAAAGCTTTTCGACTGTTTCACGGGACACGAGAACCCTATTTTTGTATCGCGTCCACCACTGATCTTCTGTTAAATCGATTACTGAATACTAATCCAAATTCGATAAATTTTAATAAATTTTATCTTGAAAATTCATATATATTGAGTATTTATATACATTTATAAGTAAATAAATGAATAAACGAATTTACTATGGTTCGCAAAACATTCTGAATTAGATTCTACTATAAAAATAAGAAAAGAAAAACGTTGCGTATAGATCAAAGGGCCATGAACTATGTATATTATACCACATTAAATAGGCAGTTGGACAAGAAGGACGCACGAATATATAATTTTTAAAACTATTCCACTTATAAAAATTCCTTAAAGGTCCTTATAAATTCCTTATAAAGGTCTCGCAGTTTAATTAAAACTCCAACGAAGCTCAGAGCAATGAAGCAAATGTTTCAAGGATATTGTTGCCTTTTCACTTTCTTAAAGTTATTATTCCGTCTTGGAGTTTTTGAGAAATTGTGAAATTCGTTAACGTAAACTTCTGGTGGAATAAGAATTTATATCGTGCTATTAGTTTACTTAGATTAAATACGTACAATTCGAATCCAAGTCATTGTTTAAATCTGAAATTTGAAACTAACTATTTGTTACAAGTTAGATAATCCTGTTTGCATTAGCGAAATTTTGCTGTATGAAACAGCAACTTCTGTTTCATACAGCAGAAGAAGTTGCTTTTAAAGCAACTTCTTAACTCACTTACGCAGTGAAACTTGTAGTCGATTTGACTCTTGTATTATTTTTTAAAGATATTTACGCCCTTATGCTATATTAATTACATGTATGAGTTACTTCAGGTTTTCAATAAATGGATGTATTATCAGTTGTATAATTAATTCAAAATGCATTTACTTTTTTAAAGTATCGTTTACTGCTATAAAGTCATTGGTATTCTTGCAGATTTTCCATAATGTACCTCACATAGCTTTGTGACCAAAATATACTAAATACGAAATTAAAAAAAAAAAATCAAAATTACATACGAAGCTTTGAAAAAAAAAATCTTCTGCTTATAAATAAGTATGATATTTTGTAGCCTAAATTCGTCACGAGATTCACAAGATGCGTTTTCAGATTTTGTGAGGTTAAAAAAAAAGGAATTTCGACACATAACATTGGCATCGTGGTTTTTGAGGGAATTTTGTTTATTTTACATTGCCGCCCAGGTAGTGTAGTGGCTAAAGAACCACTCTATCACGCTGGCTTCGGGTTCGAGTCCCGGCTTGGGTATGGGTGTAAACTTGTCCGTCCCTTCATAGGGGGTAACGCTGGCCGCTCACTGGGTACCCCCATAAGAAAATGGCCAGCAATTTGGGCCTTAGTAGTGGCAATGCTTGATGAGCAAGCGCCCGCCTTTTGAAAAAAAAATATTTTACATAGTGATATGGTAACCCCCCCCCCCCGCCAAAAAAAAAAGAAGCGAAGAATAAAAGTGAAAATTTCTTAAGAAAAGAGAATTGTCACTTAATGAATTAAGACACACGGAACATCTCGACGAGTAAAATGAGGCAGTTTTTGCAAAATATTTAACATCATGTATTTTATTTAAAAATAAAGATGGAAATGAAATTTTTGTCCACTGTATCTACGCATGTTATAGTCCATATAGTATAATGTTAAAAATTAATTTGATTTATAATTAAGTTTTTTAGAACTATTTAATATCAACGAAAAAAATTTTAGCAATATGTCCGTTTGGTACACTTTTATAAAAGACAATTGAGTTCATAACCGTAAAATTTGGTAGTATATCAGAAAACATACTATCTGAAAATAATAAGAAGCAGTTTTCATTTTGGCTAAAAAGAAATAAAATTTAAAATATTTTACTGAAAATCCTTAAAAATCTTAAAAATTAAACAACACAAAAGTGATTATCTACAACATTTTTCCACTCAGCTCTCTAAGTTTAGGTATTTTTTAAAGAAACAAATTAGTTAAACAATTCTGGAGAGTTTCAATTTAACTTTTTACCAGCAACAGATTTTTAGAAAAGTGTACCAAAGCATCAAAGAAATACATTTTGGGAAAAAGGCAAAAAACCGAAGCCTTATTGTAGCCAAACTGCAGTTTTTTTTGTTTTTTGTTTTTTTACATTTTTAAAAAAGCTATATTTTGAGTGTTTGTATATTCTAAACTGGCACAAATTATAAATGTATGGAATTGTCTCAGTCTGCTCTGTGTTTTAGGTGGATAATGAAAAATTTGAGCCATTTTATGTTCTATGTGTCCTTAAGTATTTACCAAAGACCTTAATAAAAAATGTCATTTCGAAGGTATTTTTATGAAAAAAGTTTATTGTTTAAACAAGTAATTACTGTTAAACGATGATGTACATTTGAACTCTGTTATAACGTCGTTGAAAAAGCAGATAACTACTTATGACGCTGTAATCGAGTTTCGTTAATAGTAGGCTAGTGTTCTATGGATGAATTTTACAGGATACTTTGGCATTACAAGAGAGTTGTCACAATAAAAGGAGTCAGTATAACCAAGTTGGACAGTGCCTGTATTCTCCCTTTTAAACTACAATCATGGGTGCGCCGCTGTTAATGAGCAATCAAATTTTAAAAAAAAAATCAGAATCAATATTTTACATTTTATTAACTGCTATGTTTGATTTTGTATTTTCCAAATTTTCCAGGCCTCATTTCTCCCGGTGTGTCGGTTCCCGTGCAGGTTCCAGGGCAAACGAACGACCTAAACATGGCGTCCAACTACTGGACCAGGCTACAGTGACACAGCGCAGACTCCTTGGACACTCCGTGGCTGCACATCGCAGGCAACCCTAAGCCAAAAACCATTCTTGATTTGGACGTGGCGTGACATCGAGGGGGATGCGGTTCCGGAAGTGATGTGAGTCGTCACGTGTAATCAATGGCAGCTTTTGTACAGGACAATTCTTCGAAACGGACTCTGATGTTGTAAATTTGATTGAAAGGGGAGTTATCCGAGATTATTTATTTTAGAGACCTTGAGACTTCGGTTCATGATATAATAGTGAGAGAACTGATAGTTTGTTTTGTCCCATCCAAGCGACGAAGATCACTTAACCCTTTAACGCGAGATGGTCGCGCCAATTCCTGCGCTTTCACTGCTAGTCGCAAAAAAAGTATGATTAAATGGCACCAACGCTGAAAATGTGCTGCCGTTTCCATCGGTCGATTTAATCACCTTAAAGTTTTTTAGATCTGTGGCACGCCATTGGCGATTCGTACGACTGCCATGTTCCTGGTAGTTAAATCAAGCTATGGCAACAGCTGCATTTTTCAAGCGTTAAGCATTATATCCAGTTGCTCTGCTTCAAAGGGTTAAAATATGTTATATAATAAAAGAATGTACGATTGTATACCTGCAAAAACTCGTGTGCCATATTTTTCTGTTAAAACATATATCGCTTTCTGGAAAATTTTTCAATCAATTTTCAGCTCCAAAAATATGTAAATTCTACTTACAAATCTCTCCAACTGTACCCGATACCGATGAACGATAATATAAACAGATGAACTGCATAATAAGCTTTCTTAATGTCCATCTTGTAAAATTACAAAAATCGCACACACGGGGATTTGCAGGTACGCTATCAAACATTTTACTTCTTAAATTTCACCAATAACTGTGAAATAACTTGTAGCAGTATTTTTTATGATGATTTCGTAGAACTGTATATTGATTTTATTCGGCTTGATTGTAATTTTCACAGCTTCTCAACTTAGCCTTTTGAACGTAAAAGTAATTCAAGTGCATATATCATTTTTACAACATAAGTCATGTCAGCAAATTTTAATTTTACGCGTAATTTTTTACGTATTATTGCGAGTATGTTTTAAATTAAATCTCTTATTTTTTTAATTTATAGTTTATTTATTTTAAATTGTTTTAAATTTATTCTGTAAAAAAATGTTAAATTTATTATTATTTATTTTTAATCTTGGTCTTTTACTTTTGTTTTTAAAAGAATTTAAAATAGTAATTGTTACAGCATAATCAATGCTACATCAGTGAATCTTTAAGTTATTTATTTTGCAAAAGTTGTTTTTATTGAAATGACTCTAAATTTGGGATATTTAATAAAAACAGATGGAAATAGCTTTCTAAAAAATGGCTAATATACACTGGATCCATTCAAATTTTGAAGCAATTGAATACAGGCCCTGATTATCACACTGGCACTTTGAGAACGTGACCTGGGCACAAATGCAGAAGTTGGTCAAAAAAATAGAGTTTAGAGTGATATATAGAAGCCAAAAAATTGAGCCAGTTGTTGTATATTGGGGAACAAAATTTTAAAGGTGCCTTGGGCACAAAAGTGTTATAGTCAGGCCCTGCTTAAATATAAATAAAATTACAAATATTATTTTGTTTCAATTAATTTATTATATTAATTCATTTTTAAGTTTTCTGTTACTGTAAATTTTGTTAATGTGTAGTTTTTTCTCGACGTATAAAATAAATACATTTTTCAATAAATATCAGATTATAGGTCTCTTTTAGCTGGATTTATAAAATGTATGGGAAAACGCCATTTAATTATTAGTTGTGTTAACAATGGCTGAGTTTCAACTAGTACTGACTAATTTCAATTCGTAACAAAACAGATTTTGTCACTAAAAATGTAAATCATTTGTCCACAACTGGCGATCGTTTCTTTAAAAACAGTTATTGGTCATAATTGTACGATCATTATAAATAGCTGGTGCTCTTTTTCAAGATTCAAGCAATAAACTCACATTTAATATATATTTAGCTGTGATAATGCTTCTTTGAAGACATATTGAGAAATATCTGACCGAAACTTCAAAAAAAAAGTAATTCTTTTTGAAAAAGCACAAAAAGGAATTTAAAGTTATCGTTTGTAAGAGAAATGTTTTACTTATATATAAATGCATAGTTTTCTTTACTGCATGTATGTGCATGAGGATGCAAAATTCAAAACTTTATCTTGGTTTTTCATTTTAAAAATATTAGTTGCTCATTAATTTTTAACACTGATTGAGTACTTATATTATTAAGGAAAGTAAATAAATAAATAAACACTTTTAATAATTATGTTAACACCATATTTGTGCACTCAAAAGAAAAACTAAGTTATGTCTGTTAAAACAGACCATATTCTGTCATGCTTATATTCTGTGAGTAGAAATATGAAAAGTTGTTGGAAGTTCTGAATACAGTTATATTTTTACTCAAGTTTGATTCGTGAAAATGGTTTATTAACTGTAAGATAATTTTCTCCTATGTAGCAGTGCTCATACTGAAAAATGTATTTCATCAGATCACTGCATTGCTTTTTTTGTATTTCCTTGCAGTTCAGATGTCAGGAATTATGTTGGAATATAAAATACTTGAATTTTAACCTTCACTGTATTCTATTTGAAATTGTTAGAAAGGATCGAAATTTTGATTTTCTTGCGTTACTTGCGTCTTGCGTATCAGCACTGTCTGAAATGAAAAGTGAAACTTTTAGATTCCTTAAACTTGCTATCTGGTTACATTTCATGAGCAAACTCTTTTTAAATTTATTTTTAAATTTAAGTTTTTAAAGTTAGACATCACTTTCTTAAAATAATTTTATTAAAACTGACGCTGAAGTACAATATTTAATTATGTATAAGATATTTTTAATGAATTGCGTCTTATGAAATAAATGCAAATTCATTATGTAATTTTAACTTTTTCCCCAGATAAATTCATGGTAATGTGTCTATAGTTTTAATTATTTATATGTATATGGTTTTATTTGAAATCGCACAAAGATGAAATTTTAAATTTTGTGTAAAACATTTTTTTTTCTAATTTGCTTCTCATTTGCTTTTAGATGAAATATAATGGGAAAATACTGTATATAAGAGTTAAAAGAAAACTATGTATTTTTAATAAATAAGCACAATGGGCGTAACGAGAGAGCATTATAAAGTTCAAACGTGACGAAAAATATAAGTATTCAGTTTGACATTTTTAACATCTCTAAATACTGAAAAGAACCATAATTTTATTTTGAAGAGTACGAAATAAGAATAATAAATTAATTTTGTATTAAAAAAACTGATATTCAGTTAAATAAGTGTCGTGTCACAGTCTAAATTTGGAAAATGTTAAACTTTATCACTAGTCTTCGTATCATTCTGTCAATATTAAAAGAAACGAAACGATTGATTTTCCAGCAAAACTTATACAATGCTAATGTCTAAATTTTTTTAAAAGTTGAAATTATAAATATAGTGATACTAAAAGACATAGAGTTCAATAGTAACATGCATCTTGTTTCTTCCATTAACTGTATATACAGAAAGATATTGAGATGGTAATTCAATTATTTCGTAAATTAATTATTTGAAGAAAATAGTGATAAGTATACTTTTAAATAAAATTTTGGCCAGAATATTTAAAAAAAAAAACACCAGTTATGTATTTAAAACCAGTCACCTTTACCAGTTTATGTATTTAAAAAATTACATAAACTGGCGCTGAGCGCATGCTCATGAAACATAAATAACCGGCACGTGACAGCATAATGTTTTCTTCAGTAATATTTATTTTAGTAATAAATACGTATATATATGTATTCCTACATTTATAATTAAACTGCTATTATTAATTGCGTCGAAAATATTTGCGAAAAGCTGATAGTATATGTTATACGAGTCAGTAAAACCATACATATAAATTCTATGTTGGGCACTCTTCTTATGTGATATATACTTACTGATGCAATGTACATATGCAAAGCATTTCTTTGTAAAGACAAGAAAACGCAGTATGTTCTTCGAACCTGTTTCTTATGTGCCAAACTCAGCAGATGAAGGAGTTAAAAAGTGGTCTTCCTCAAATCCCCAAAGCACAAATGCTCTAAGAATCAGCTATGCTTGATAAGACTCCACTGTAAAATACGTTATACATAGTTATATCTATATATATAGATTCAACTCTTTAAGTTGTCTGTAAATTATTTGATTTCAGTAATTTGTCTGTATGCTTTGTAATAAACTTTGTATTTCACAAGAAACTTTCAACTCTTTTTCTTGAAATAAACTACAACATCACTATTCTATGGGGAATTACATATTCATCATATTTTATTAATAAAAAAGTTGTATTTTTTCACTAAAGTATGTATACTAACAAAAAGTGTGCTCATAGACTTCCTTAGTACGTACAGAGCATGGTTGTAACATTTTGCTTCCATTTTTAAATATCTGACACACAGGGTGCTTTCAAAAGGTGAAATATTGATGATTTAACAGTTATACCAATTTAGAGTACAAATTAACCCAAAAATAGTTCAAATCAATAGCTCTAATTTAGGCAAAAATTTTCAACTGTTTTATTAATATTTTAAAATCTCTATTAGGAGCATTATTTTTTTAAACTTTAATGGTGAGGTGTATCTTTTTCCATTTTTGGTGGAAGTTTGTTAAATTTTACTACACATTTTTATTATGAACATGTTAAATTATTATAGATAACTAGCATTAGATTTTTAGGTTTTTATAAATAAAATTTGATGAGGAGTGCTAGTTTTCATTATCTAACACTTTATATGACTATTTAAAAACCTTGTGTATCCTTTAATTTATTATATTACTTTTCTTTTTTTTTCTTTTCTTTTACTTTTCCTAAAATTTTAATTAAATGTAGGATTTAAAAAAATATAGATCCTCTAAAAATCTAATTATTTTAAAATGATTATTAAAAATGAAACCGATAGCAATTTTCCTGTAAATATAACTTTATTTTGATTCAAAAGTATAGTTAGCATTTTTTAAAATACCAGTCAATAAAATTAAAAAATTACCTCCAATAAAAGAAAGAAACAATAAATAAACTTGCTTTGAAAAACTTTTGTTTATTCGAAAATAAGGCTTAAATCATGCCACTTTTCAGTCTGCGTGATGATTCTTCAATAACACCAAATATTTGCTGAGAATTATTAAATTACACAGATAATTTGTACGCTGTATGATGATATAAAAATCTTAGAGAATCTTGCAATACGTTTACACTACTTGGACTTTATTTTTATTCTTTGCGAAGATTGAAACGAATGAAAAGTGCTTTTGGAAGATTTTAACAATGAATAGAAACCTCTCCTGCGTATTTAAGATTTTAGTCATAAATAATCCTTCCGAGTTATGGTCTGAAAATGAACATAAAAAATATATAAATATAATATAAATATTTTATTTGTATGTGTTAACTAAAGGATAGCAAGAAAATGAGGGTGAGAATACTTAAAAGTTAAGGTAACATGATGACAGTCGAGTCTCAATAATCCGGATTGATCGGGACCGCCACTGACTCGGATTAGTGAAAATTCGGATTATACGAGCTCCATTATAAAAGCAAAGAGAAAAATTCAGTTTTCCGTTCAGTATGTGCAGAAAAAATAGCACACAGATTTGTAAATATAAAAATGCATTTTAAATAACATCACGCTTACTTTATTTAATGTTTAGAAAGGATTCAATGTTAGACAGTTTTACATTTCTTACAATAGTGCCAGAAAAACAAGTTGATTTTTACCTTCAATAATAATGATTACAGACAAATTGTGCACCAAAAAACTATTCCATTTTCCCATGGAAATGAATGTAGTATACCGCATTTACTAGTGTATAACGGCCGCGCCGTACTTCACAAGAAAAATAGGGGAAATTTTGTTATCTCGTATATAACGCGAACTATAAATTTGACGTGTGAGTGAATTTGAAGTGACCGAAATTTTCAATAGTGTGGTTGGAACTGAAGACGATACTATTGGCTGTGACAGTGATGACAAGGATTGTGATGATAACACTCGTAGCGGCAATGAGAATTGCTAGTGAGTGTTAAAAAATGTTACTAGCGATTTTGTATCAAATAAAGTGTAACCAGTCAGGGCTTGTCTGACTGGTTACACTTTATTTAATATGGTGCGAATTAAGCGATCTCCTAAGGCCCCGCGCTTAAAGAGGCCCTGTCCTGGGCAATATTTTTGCTATCACATTAGACCGAGCTTGGTAGGTAGTTGCGATATATCACGAAAAAAGCCGAGAAATAAAAATATGTACTAGCAGTGCTATCAGTAACTTACATAAGACATCATGGAAAAGAGATCCCGCTCTTGCGCTTCGCCTGGTGCCCCGAAAGCCCCTCGGGCCGGCCTTGAACCAGTGAAATGAAGATGCAGCAAGTTCTTTCATTAAGGAAGATTTTTGCAATTTTATTATCTACTCTGAATAAATTTCTTGGTGAACGCTTATATCGTGGATTATGCGCAGAAATAAAAAATTATTCCGTGTATTACGCGCACTCATATTTTTTTCCCTTAAATTTTTTGAAAAAAGTGCGTGTTATACACGAGTAAATACTAAAGATCATGTGATTAATTCGGGACATTGGGAGTTTTTTTGGAGTATACAGGGTTGAAACCAGCCAAGGAAACAATCGAAAACGACAGCAAGTTCTAATTTTATAGAAAAAATCAGAGAAACGTGAAAGTTTTGGCTAAAAACAAGAAAATCATGAAATGTGATCTGAAAAAGTATTCAAAATTTGCATTCATAATTAATTTTTCTTTCCCACATACCTGGAATGCTCTAAGTATAACTTTAAATAGGTACACAAGAGCGAAGGATGCAGAGTTTGTTTGGAGGAAAGTCCTAGTTAAGAAAAGAAAACTAGATTATTGCTTTTGGATAACTTTGGACTAGCTTTTGGATAATGCATTTTGTTTAGGTTAAGGGGGTTCTTTTTATTTTTTTCTTTCTAGAACAAGGCTCCTCCCCCAAAATTACCGTCTCCTCCACTGTTGTGTACCTATATTAAGGAATATTTCCTTTTCAAACGTACAGCAATTCTGAAATTAATTTATAAGTGCAGATTACAGATAATTTTCGTGATGACTCTTTAAGACTTTTCATGTAGCTAGCTAAAATTTGTAATTTTCCCTGACTTTTCTTTTTAAAATAAAATTTCCTGACTATTTCAGTTTTATCAGATTCTCCTTGACTCCTGGCAAACAAGTATACTCCAAAAAACCTCTAAGCATTCCGAACTAATCGCATGATCATTATCCACACTTGCATTTCTATGAAAACATGTAATAGGTTTTATGGCGCACAGTTTGGATGTCAGCATTGTTTCAACCAAATTAAAATGTCAACTTCGTCTTTGCCGCCACTGTAGATTGAAAAAATTATATACTATTTTCTTCTGGTAAACCACGGAGGATTTAGATTTTTAAATTGAGCATCTCAGATTAAACATGAGTTGTTTTTATTTCTAGATACGAACATAATTGACGTTCAATATTTTTTGGCTATCTAATTGCAGCATTAGATATTATATAACAATTAAAAGTGTGTGTTATATTTTTCATAGCAACGATCAGTAATCCTACGGTAATTACCCTGGGTATAGTTTCAACAGAAGAGACCACCTGAACGTTTTATTCTTTTTTTCTTTTTTAATCATGTATCACACGGCTAACTTATATACGCAAAAAAGAATTACCTTTATAAACTCGCAACTGGCAAAATTGAACTTTGTTCTACTAATCAATGAAATAAATCACAATTTGTTTGCCACAAACTTATAAGTTTAAAACATTACATAAGTTTGAAATATTAGTTCAGTTACCTTCTTGGAATGAAGATTCTTTAATTAAAAAATTATCTGTTATTGATATGTTACTGTACCTTATATCCTATGAAGGAATTTACAGGTCTGTTTTTTTTTTCTTCTCCTGAGAGAATTCCATCATTTTACTTTTTGTGGAAAAGTAAATGATCAAAGTACGCGAAGGTGGCCTAAAATGATTCTCTTAAGGGGAAAACTTGTATAAATAACATAAATGTTTAAACAAAACTTTTTCTAGCATGTTTCACATTAAATTTTGTATTATAAACGTAGTTCAATAATATTTTAACGGCACGATGAGTAATAAAATAAATAGAATTTTGAAAAAGTGCAAAAAGGATAATTTTACCCTCAACCAAAGGGCATAGTGATCCTTCGTTTAGAAGTAATTGTAAATTGTTTTTTATCGGCAAAAGGAAAAAACGTAAAAGTAATTATGACTATACATAATGAAATAAAATAAAATTTAAAATCAAATAGCACACAATTTATTTTATGAAAATTTTAAAATAAAAAAGTATAATAAAATAGAATATTCGAAAATGATAATTCAAAACTTCTGGCCTACAATAAACGCAGAAATAAATTAAGTACTGTCTTTTTTCGCCACTTCGAAAACTTGGAATATTTGAGCACATGTCTTAAAAATACAAAGATCACCATTCTCAGGTATCCCAGCGCATGCATTATTCACCCACCTAGGCATTTGTGACACTGAATCAAATCTAAATAATAATCTGTATGTATCCCTTTTAGTTTTACAGGATCAATTAAAAGAATTATTCCGTGTATAACGCACACTCAGATTTTTTTGCCTTAAATTTTTGAAAAAAGTGCGCACTACGATACACGCACTTATACACGAGTAAATACTGAAGATCATGTGATTAATTCGGGAAATTGGGAGGTCTTTTGGAGTATACAGGGTTGCCACCAACCATGGAAACCATGAAAAACGTCTGGAAATTCTAATTTTATAGAAAAAATCAGAGAAACTTGAAAGTTTTGGCTAAAAACTTTCTTTCTTCGGATAAAAACTTCTCTTCTTTGGATAAACACTCTCTAAAAACTTGCCAGTCTACGTCAGTTAGAGACATTCACCCATTTTAAGCACAATACAATAAGTATCGAGACGTTTATAGTTGTTAACTATTCTTTAAAAGAATGGAAATTACATATTTAGTGCAATAATGTGTGCACAAATAACTTTATCGGACAGTGTTCAGTATTCAATGCATTTGGTATGATTTATTTTTCTTATTTACTATTATATTTATTTTAAAACACATTATAGGTACCGCATCTGAGATTATTCTCTGACCACTCAGTCACCATTCACTTTTAGATCAAAATATAAGA
Organism: Cheiracanthium punctorium; assembly: GCA_038373885.1. Taxonomy (NCBI): domain Eukaryota; kingdom Metazoa; phylum Arthropoda; class Arachnida; order Araneae; family Cheiracanthiidae; genus Cheiracanthium; species Cheiracanthium punctorium. Next base: position 34,569 of record JAWZYV010012400.1, on the reverse strand, counting down.
GGACAAAACTAGTATATTACAGTAAGTCACCCAAATAGGGAATTTCGAAAGACTTAAGTTCACATCAGGAGCACCAGAACCCAAATAGTCAAAGCATTTCCACTAGCAACCATCGAACACAAAGATATTCAAATGGCTGTCTTTCATACACTGTTATATCTACTTTTCATGCTAGAAGAAACATTCATTCTGTCATAATTCATGAGCAAAGAGGTTTTCTTCAGCATCAGCATGAATTGCAAGAGTGTGGATTTTTGGCTGTGGTAATCAGCAACAGTGGTCGCAAAAGAGTAAACGGAGATCAATTGCTGAAATATGTCTTGATTATTAAATTTGAGAAAAAAAAATTCTTATTCAACTGAAAATGTATATTCCTAAGAAACTCCATATCTAATTATTAATTAGTTATTTTTGAAAGAGATTTACAGCAATATTCTGAATCATTTAAGTAATGTCTAGATTTCCTGCAAAACACTGGAAAATAGGAAATTTATAATGGCAAACAGTGATCGCAAAGTAATAGCAAAACGGAAACAGAAAAAAAAATGACAGGTAATTCACCAGTTTTTGAAATTTTCACATAGATGGCATAGTCAAAGATGTGCATAAAATAGTTCTCTTTCATTCTCAACATTTAGTGTAATCCATCTCAAAGTAAATTTTATACGGTTTTAATATTTTTATCACAAGAAAATAAACTGTACCAACAGTAAAAAACTGTGGAATAATTTGACATTTTCAAAGCTATTTTCGATGTCACTCTTCACTGCTGCAGTTAATATTTATTACATTAAAAAATATGACATTTTAACAATGGGATATTTTTAGAATGATTTTCAATTCAACGGCACATTTTTCAACAAATACTGGAAGCATGCATTTGAAACTGCCAATTTAAGCAATAGGAAATTTCATTTTAAACTCTCGTTTAGATTACAATTGTCACACAGTGATAGATGTCTCGCGTGTATTTGTACTTAAGAACATATACATGGAATCGAAAATATTGTATTTCTCACACTCACACTTACTTCAATCTTTCAAGACAGAAAGGAGGCAGTGGTAGAGAGAGAGAACTTAATCTATCAAATATTTCATAAATAACTTTGTAACTAAGCGTCATCTTGTAAAAAAAGAAAAAGCAAGCCTCAAATCTGAAATAAAAAGAGACGAAAAAAAAAAAAAAAAAGAAAACCTGGGGGATTTGGGCTCAGATCTGCTTGCTATTTCCGTATTTTTTCGTTCTTTTCTTTTCTTTTTTTTCATTTTTTTAACTTTATCTGCTTTCTTTCTCCGGCGTTGCCGTTCTAGGTTTTGAAATAAATGAAGTGAAAAATTCAACCTAAGGAGCGTACGATAGTTCGCTGCAATCACAGAAGTTGTCGCACCAAATGGCGCATTTTCTGGTATTGCCAATGTAAGGGAGGGGGGGCAGGGAAAAAATAAGAAAAAAGTGATTAATGTCCATTTCTTCACGTCTTGATGGATGTGTGGTGGGAATTTTTTCTGGAACCTCTCCCCCTCCCTACCCCTCATTGCCAGATATTTCTTTGCTAGGTGTTGACTGATAAAAAGTGTGTACGCATGTGTGTGTGTGCTCAAGGGTGCTCAACATATTTTTAAAAATGGCTTCGTTGCTTTATGTTAGGGAGATAACGGTTTTTCTCTCGGGACGAGATTTCACACAGAGCCAAAATGTGTTACGCAAAAGATGAATGAGCATGCTCCCAAAGAACTATACGATTTGTAACTCTATTTAAATTATGAGTTAAGTCTCTTGTGTACTCTCTTCGGGAAGTCCTTCGCCGCAAAGCTGTTCTATGAAGAAAACAGCCTTCTTGAAAAACTCACTTTCAAAAAGAACTGATGTGTATTCTCCATACATTCTGTTTTTGCCTTAATCAGAAAACATTCATCTACATTTATGTTTACACAGAATTTTATCTAAAACAAAATCTGCTAGTTCATCAGCTATTGAGCATAGGTTTAGCGCATCGTTAAAATTGTGCACCTTAATAGCGAAAATTGTGTCTATGTAATAATTGGGACTGTAAAACTTATATACAATATAGATACACATATGTATACATACATACTTAGATATATTAAATAAACGACACGAGCAAAGATTATGCGCACACGCATTCAAAAGTCCACTTAAGGTAATATTAGAACAGGTTGCCATTTAACCGAATATAGTAATTTTTTTATAACAAATGACAGAGTTGTTTTTAGAAAAGGAACCTTCCCCCCCTTCACTTCTCATTTTTACTGGCCTAGACTAATGTAATAAAAGTATGTACATTATAAACATTATATTACATTTTTATTTCCATTAGAACACTAATACGTGTACATTAACATGTATATATGTGCAAGTACATGTACAATTAGTCCATAATTATTTTCTCTGAAAACGGCTATAAATTTATGAGATAAAATCTAATATAAAACGCGTTCAAAAGAAGCTCCTTCGTGAATACACAGATCTGTCTAAATCCGATGATTAAAATATGCGTTAAAACACTGATAACAATGCACAAACACAAAAAAAGAATATCATTATCGCAAACTTTCGCCTCTGCCTCTCTTATTTTTAAACTACTTTAAAAATTCTAAGATATAGTAACTTAGAAATACACATTTGCGACTGCTTATTAGTAAAGGAGAAACTGAAAAAAAAAGGAAATTCTAATCGCTGAAGATTGAGATAAGAGTAAAGTAGCTTCATTTAATACCATTGCATCTTCCCTTTTTTTCTCTCTTTTCATTTATTTCATCTGCTTAAATATGCGTACTCAACTTATTCGGCAAGCATTTTATTTTAAATTTTCGGCTCTCTATTTTTTCTTTTATTCTTGAAAGAGAGGAAATTTTTAAGCAAGCTCATTAAACACGAATGGCTGCCTGCCTTAAAAGATTTTGTATTGGCTCCGGTGAATTTTTTTTTATTTTTTTTATTTTATGGAATAAGTTTCTTTCTTTCTTTTTTCTTGTTTCAACACAAGATACGAACTGCACTTGATTTAGTTATCGTTCGCGAGTACTTTAAAGAGTTTTACTTCATCATATTACATATTTTTCTTACATTGTTAGGAACAAAGCGTTTCTCTTATACTGGAAATGAAGAAAAAAACCCTGCTATTTTATTCAATTGTAGATGCGTGTATAGCATCTAGCAGTAATAACAGCACATGTTCACGGTATTTGTTCGCTATTCATTATAAAAGAAGAAGAACTACTTTTTATACTAATATCAAAAATATGCTTTTTGTTAATTAAAATAATTCTCTTTTACTCTAAATAACAGCAGTGATACTGATATATACAAAGACGCACCCACGGAGGGGGCTATGTGGGCTAAAGCTCTACTAAACCCGCAGAGTTAGATTCGAAAACTTTAATAATTGAAAATTGTCACTAATGAATTAAAATATTTTATTTTAAAAATTGTCCTCAAATTATTTCTAATTTTTTTTTTTTTTTTTTTTTTTTGTGTGTGTGTGTGGGGGGGGGGGGTAGGGATTAATTAAAAGTGGGGGGATGTTCGTTTTTAAATAAATACTTACAGTTAATGTATGAAATAAAGTTGAACTTGGGCACAATATCACTGAAAAGTTGAATAATTATCTATGACTCTATCGAGTCATGTTAATAGTGGGATTGTGCTGTATGGGCAAGTGCTAATGTTTTAACGTTATAAGACAGTTATAACTTCTATAATCTAGGTCACTATAACCGAGTTCAGCAGTATTTATAACCCTAGCCCTCCCTCCCCCCCCCAAAAAAAAAAATCCTGGGTGCGCCACTGGATATATATAAATATAATGTTAGAAAATTGTAATGTTGTTTTCCTGCACCTATGTGTATTGCGGGAAAGTACGTTGTACAGGCATTGTTGCAAGTGAAATGAGTATGGGACCGCTTGACACTTGGCGACAAATTTTTTTTCTGAAAACTGATGGAATTTCGGCTCTATCTCAATCAGCAGAGAAGTTTCAGGAAAAGCCTAGAAAAAATGATCTCATATATTATGTGAGGCCGCATAAGCTTTCAAATCTATAAATAAGAATTGTCTCTCATAGTGAATGAGTGTGCGTTAGACTGTGGATAGCGCGAGCGAGGTGATACGATTGATATTGCCGTTTGAATCGTGCTATTGTTGTGTTATTTTAATGATCCGCTGTAATATGTATTAAAATCGCTTTATTTATTGTGAGACTAGCTGAAGTACCCGTCCTTGACGGGTTAGTACTGGATGCAAATTTCCAAAAAGCAACAACTTTCGTCAGCATTGTAGGAGTACACAGAATGGATGTAGTATGTTGCCAAAGTAAAGAAAGCGGAGTTATAATTTTTATGTATTGTTAAAATATTACAGGTTAGAGAGTAACTAAGTAATATCATTTCATTCGTAATTATGTGATGCGCGAACGAATATTTACGCATGTGGAAATAATTTTCGCAAAATCTCAAAATCTAATCAACATTTTTGAAAAATTGGAAGCCTCGAATTTAAGTTGAGTGACAACGTATCATATCACCAAATTTCGTGATGCTGGAACAAAAATTTCAGCATTTTAAAACGATTTTCACAAAATCTCAAAATGTAATCAAAATATTTTTAAAATTCTCTCAACACCTATAAATTAAGATTAGCAACTACCTATCATATCACCAAATTTCGTATTAGTCGTTATTACGCGATGCTTGAAGAAATATAATCGCATTTTGGGAGAATTTTCACAAAATCTCAAAATCTAATAAAAATGTTTAAAAAATTGGACACCTATACTTTATGTTGAGCAACAACCTATCATGTGACCAAATTTCATATCATTCGCTTTAGTCGTTATTACGTAACGCGTGAACAAAAATTCACTCAGTTTGAAACGATTTTCACAAAATCCCAGCGATTTTTTTTAGAAGCTTATAGTTTAAGGTGACCACCTATCATTTCACGAAATACCATTTTTTCACCTTTGCAATTATTACGTGATGTGCGAACACAAATTTACGCAGTTTGAAAGAATTTTCGTAAAATCTCAAAATCTAATCAAGATTTTTAAAAAATTCGACGACAATGTTTTAAGTTGAGTGACCACCTATCATGATACCAAATTTCATTTCATTCACTTCAGTCAGTTTTACGTGATGCTCGAACACAATTTTAAGGAGTTTGGAACGATTTTCGCAAAATCTGAAAATCTAATCAAGATTTTTTAAAAATACGCTGCCTAATGTTCGGTGACTACCAATGATGATACCAAATTTCATTTCAATCGCTTCAGTAGTTTTTACGTGATGCTCGAACACAAATTTACGGAGATTGAAAGGATTTTCTCAAAATCTAATAAAGATTTTTTAAAAATTCGACGCCTATGTTTTAAGTTGAGTGACTACCAATGATGATACCAAATTTCATTTCAATCGCTTCAGTAGTTTTTACGTGATGATCGAACACGAATTTACGCAGTTTGAAATGATTTTCGCAAAATCTGAAAATCTAATCAAGATTTTTTTTAATTCGACGCCTACGTTTTAAGTTGAGTGACCACCTATCATGATACCCAAATTCATATCATTCGCTTCAGTCCTTTTTACGTGATGCTCGAACACAATTTTACGCAGTAATCAAGATTTTTTGAAAATTCGAAGCCTATGTTTTAAGTTAAGTGACTACCTATTATGACGCCTAATTTCATATCATTCGCTTCAGTCGTTTTTACGTGATGCTTGAACAAAAAAAAAAAAAAAAAACGTCACGGACAGAATGACAGAATGACAGAACGACAGAACGACAGACAGACAAACTTTCTTTTGAGGGTCGCATCGGATTCCCAGGTGCTTGAAACGGATAGAAATCGCAAAATTTTTGAATTCTAAGAAATGTACAGACAAAAGTCAAATTTTATTGATATAGATATCGGGCTTCGTTTCCACGAAGAAATAGTTATTTTCGATTTTACAAGCTTGCTGGGCTATTTTAATCTACACCCACTCCCAGATTTCTTATCATTGGTGTGAGGAACGGGGTTTGAATATTCGTGTTAATGTCCTGACCAGAAGAGCCATGGATGACAAAGATGGCTCTCGGCCATGATGACAGCGATGCGTTCCGGGCAAAAGGAAATGAAGATTCAACTACAAGGTGCTGGAATGATTGAAGAAGTAAAAGGCGAAATTCAAAGTAAAATTGAGGCCTTTAAAATTGAAATACAAGAGAAGGTTGAAGAAGTAAGGTGGGAAATGAGCGAAATGCAGGACATATCAACCACATTGAAAAGTATAATTTATGTTGAGACCAAGCAGAAGAATTTTTTAGAGAGTATAGAAACTATGAATTCTAGACGAACGGTCAAACACTTGTCATCCGACGGCCAAACATCTTGAACAATTTTCTAGACTCAGTTCGACTACTAAGCTCTACAAATGGATGGACGGATAGCTTTCAGACCAGTCAACTTGTAGCCTCTGTACAGGAATCAGTAACAGGAGTCTTCCTAGGAATACTAACTGATAAGTTGAGTGACCTACCGACTTTCGAAAAGGCTCTTGAATCTCGGTTTGGATATAACCATCTTACACCATTTTATAGGACTGAGTTGAAAACAAGGTGGTAGAGATCTGGAGAAAGTCTCCAAGTATTAGCTGCCGATGTAGAGCGATTAATATATCTGGCTAATATCAAATGCCCTCTAGATGTCCCAGAAAGTCTTGCAGCTCAGTACTTCGTCGACGCGATCAGGGACGAAGACACGCAACACTTCACGAGACTGGTAGACCCAAAGGATTTGATGTCAGCTCTGGTATGTAGCATGAAGTATGAAGTCGAGAGAACCGCATCGAAAACTTACTGACATGTAAGGTCAATGGAGATAGAAGAGGACACTGGTAAAGAAAATTATAATAAACTAGATTCTGTACGTGAGGCATTACAAAAATTATGGAGTAGTCTCGCACTGGGGAAGAAGAGTTCTTCTCGACGAAATTCGAGCTTAATATGTTGGAGATGCAACAAAAGGAGGGCACGTGCAAAGAGAGTACCATGTGACTATTCCCAAACAGGAAAACTATCATCAGCGTCTGGAGGGGCGGAGGCTGTCTTGTCTGAATAAAGCCCTCAAATTAGAACTGGAATTTCTGCACTTGGCAGAGGAAAGAATGGACTGAATTTATTTGGAAGGATCTGTTTGTGGTATTCCTCGTTTGATGTTAGTGGACACGGGTGCGAGTGTAACTGTGAAATTGAACGACCAACTTATTTACACGTCTCCGAACGTCTCTTTAAAGACGGCTACCGGTGAAAATGCAGATATACATGGGAAACTGGATGCGTCAATCCGATATGGATCCAAGAAATTCCATCACCGCTACGCAGCAAGCATCATTGATCCATGTATTCTTAAACTGGATTTCCGACAAAAATTTAAATTTACTGCAGACCTGGAGAAGAACGAGATACGGACAGAAGGACAGGAAATCCTGCTGTTTTCAGGAAGCGAGCAGCATCCCAAATCATGTTCTATGTTTGCAAAAGACTGTGAATACCAGCAAGAATGGAATTTCTTGTCCAGGGTGTTCCCGAAATTTCTGGAGCATTTCGGTATGTCATAACGCACTTTCCTAATCAAGACTGACAGAATGGTGTCCTGCTGGCGGCCGCACTCGTTGATTTAAAAGAGAAAGTTATCTCCATTCGAGTTCTTAATTTGGACAATAAACCCAAGACTGTACAAAAGCGACGTGTGAACAAGTGGCGGATATCGTCGTTCGCCCGCAGAGGTTTTCCTATGGTCAACATCTTCAGCTGATTCCGGAGAAGATTGAAGAACTTGATGGAGAGCTGTGCGAGTGGCAGTGCAATAATTACTTCAGAATTTCAAAACTTATTTTCTACTTTGATGCTCATGTGGGCCACTGTAATCTAATCCAATAAGATCCATACAGATGATCATCCACCAATCAAACAGTATTCAAGACGTTTGCATCTTGCAAAGAGACAGGAAACTGAGTACATAGTTTAAAAAAATGTTTAGAGGAATCATCAGGTCCGTGGGCCTCACCTATAGTTCTTGTTAAGAAGAAGGATAGGTCGACACAGTTTTATGTCGATTACCGGAAAATGAACGAGATTACAAAGAAAGACAGTTATCCTCTCACACGAATAGACGACTCTTTGTATGCACTGAATGAAAGCCAATAATTCTCCACCTTTCACCACCCACAGCATTCACCACCGGAAAAGGACTCTGGCAATTTAAGGTAATGCCTTTTGGACTTTGTTACAAAGCCCCCGTCACTTTGTTACAAAGTAACGGGGGTGTTACATTTGAAAGACTAATGGAAACGGAATTACGTCTGAAGTCTGCTTAGTATTTCAAGATGACATTACCATAATAGGGAAAACATTCATAGAACATTTGAATAACATTCGCAAAGTTTTCCTGATATTACAAGACGCTAATCTTAAATTAAACCCAAAGGAATGCAAATTATTTCTTAATCAGGTTGCTTATCTTGGTCATGATATTTCAGCGGAAGGAGTTAAACTTGATCCACAAAAAAATGAAACAATCGTCAGTTGGCCTCGTCCGGAGACAGTACGTGGTTTCCGAAGCTTCTCGGACTGTGCACCTATTATCGTCATTTCGTAAGGGATTTCTCAACAATAGCTAGGATTCTACATAAACTGACCGAAGACAAATTAAGTTTTAATTGGACAGAAGGTTGCGAGAAATCGTTTAACAGCTAAAAGCAGGCAATGATGATGTGATGCAGATAATCACATATGTTATTTTTAATTATCAATTACTTAATTGTTAATTATTTCTAAATTTAATCTGTGTTCAAAATTTATTCTTTGCACTTTCGATTTGGATTTCTCTTCCCTTCGCCTGTAAAGTTTTTATTTCTGCACCTACCGTATTTAAAAGCAATCTTTTATTATCACTTATTTTTGACACATTTAACTTTGAGGTAACTCCATCAAATCTTAATGACATACACACTTATAAATTAATGAAGGAATTAGACTCTATTTATAAGAAGCTTATCAAAGCATATTTTATTCACAAACAATTCGCTTTCAGAGACGCTTCACAACATGCCAAGCTCAGAGAGTTAAAAGTAAATGACATTGTTTATAAAAAGTCTCTAGATAAATTCAAACCAAAATTTACTGGTCCGTATGAAATCATACAAAATCATTAACCTGTTTCTTTCTCAATTCGACTTTTGCATGCTCCTCATCTTGTACCTCAGAGAATACATATTGACAGATTAATTTTTGCTCCTCCACGTAATGAATATCTTTCTTCATTTGGTATAATCACTCCCAGGATAATTTTGCAACTGATGTTAATCTACCTGCAACTTCGTATAATCACTATAATTTAAGGCCTAGAAGGTAGATGCATGTCGTCTTTTGGTAATGGTGTGTTTGTGAAGGTTCCCACAGACACTTCCTTGCTTAGTATGCTGCTGTAGAATATCTTGCTTTTTCTGGCTGGTCCAGTATTTTTAAAGATGTACACTTCAGTGTACTGTATGATATGTATCTATTCTCACAAAATTTATGCAATGGAGTTTTTGTAAAAAAAAAAAAAAGGGATTAGGCATAATAGATTGTTTTGAGGTTTTACTTTTCAGTCTCTTTTTGATGGCAATTTTTGTAGACCACCGCTGTGTCAGCGTGGCTGCAGTTTTTCTTCTTGGTTTACCCACTTTTACACACACTTTCTTTCACACAAATTTTTTTTTGATTGTTATGTATATTGTAATGTTTATTTTTGCACTATTAATATGTTAGAGATGACTTGGTAGTTTTTGATGTATGCAAATTACATTCAAAGGAAATTTTTATTTTGTGTATATATATGTCATTTTTTTACTGATGTGAATGTTAAAAAGTTTTTGTATTTTGACACTGATTTTTATTTGCTTTTGCTATATATGGATTATTTTTTAGAAGAAGTTGCCATTTATTTTGAGAATGTTTTACCTGATTTGTGTAGACGTAAATTTTACAAGGTACCTGCTGAACATTTCCATTCATTGCTAAATGCACTGAACTATTATGTATAAGTTGCAACAGACTGTTTACAAGAAAACTAAATTTACAATTGTGTAGATAGAGACTGCTGAACTAATTGAGTAAATCATGCTTGAAATTTTCATACATGTCGACATGTTTTGCATATTTGTATTTAATTATGTTACTACTCAAGTTATATTCATTGCAATTCTTTTTGTAATATTCTTTTTTTGTATTTTAAAGTATGTATAGGTGGCTGGTCTTTTCTTGTTTTACCCCTATGTAGAAATTTTTTTTTGTGGGTGTTGGGGAGATATATGTGATGCAGATAATCACATATCTTATTTTTAATTATCAATTACTTAATTGTTAATTATTTCTAAATTTAGTCTGTGTTCAAAATTTATTCTTTGCACTTTCGATTTGGATTTCTCTTCCCTTCGCCTGTAAAGTTTTTATTTCTGCACCTACCGTATTTAAAAGCAATCTTCCGTTATCATTTATTTTTCCTTTTTATTTCATTTTTGCATTGGTAAAGATTAGCATTTCTGTTCCCATGGTTTGTTTATGACCATATATGGTATCAAATCTATAAATAACATTGGCTTTCATTTTGGGTTACAATTTAGCTGCTAGATTGTTTGTTTTATCCGTTGGCATGACTGGGATTCAAAAATAATTATATAGAAATGTTCTTAACGCCTACTGGCGTCACGTTACTTTCACACTTTGTTTGGCGTGTCTCTTTGGCGTGTTTTGCTTCTGTACTAACCTTTTGGCTTGCGTTTCTCATCATCATTCACGCCTTAGTAGTTGTCAAGTGAACCTGCGTTTTTCAGGGGTCTGCTCGGCTACCATAGGACTTTATAATTTTGATGTTTGTGTTGATATGTTAAAATAAAATTTAATCGCCACTATATATCTTATTCTTTCATTACGGCCTGGGTTTCGCCTTCATAGATGACCTCCCCGACTTTGACCTATCCCCGGACTGACAAAGATTTCATCCTAGATGCGGATGCTAGTGACGAAGGAATGGGAACCGTGCTTTCTCAGAAAATGACGAAAGTGTCATAGCTTACTTTAGCAAGAGCTTGGGTAAGCCAGAGAGAATTGTGCCACACTTAAGGAATTACTAGCCATTGTTAAGTCTATTGTGGGCACTGATTATATCTATTTCCATCACTACGTCTATGGACGGAAACTTCTTCTTCCTCTGACGGAATTTTCTGATCATGCTCCCTTCAGATGGCTTTTGAATTTTAATGAGCCAGGTCAGGTAGCTCCCTGGATACAGAGTTTGCAGGAGCATGATTTCGAAATTGAAAATAACCAAGACACCTCTCACGGGAAAGCAGACACCCTCTCCCGACGACCTTATACTGTATAAAGCCACAGTTCGCACAGTATTCGGACGCTTTCAGGGGGATGTGGCAACAATACTGCTAGACAATGATTGGTCCTTTGTAAGGCTATAATTTCAGGATTTATGGAATGAGTTTCTTTGTGTTCTTTTGAATTCCGTGGCGTGTTCAACTGGCCACGTGTTGAGATTTTTTTAACTTTTATTCATTCATTATTAATCATATTTTTTTCTGCCAGTAAAGGTCAGGGATATCTGGTGCCAATTGACTGGAGTTAGTTTTTTTATAATTCTCTATAAACTTTTTTATGTGTTTTCTATAATAAACTGTTAAATAAATTACATATTATTCACAATATTATAACGATAGTTTCGAATCCTGTGTCATCGGAACAGAAACCTGTAGTTATTTTTGCGCCGATCTCCCTCTGACGAAGTTTGGCATTTTGAATTTATTGTATTATATATATATGTTTTTCTGTCTTTTATATTATGTTTCTTTAATGAAAAAGTCTTCGAATTATTTTCGTGGGTGAGTGACACTTAAATGTATATTTATATATAGATAAATTTATATAGGGTAAATCAGAAAGCAATTGCCCACTGACAATGATTGCCCGCTTTAAGAAAAAAATTGTATAAAGATTATTTTTTTAATGTTTTTATTTGATATTCAACTAGTGTTGCATGGATATAATAAAATTAAAAATATTCTCTTAGTTTTTAAAGAAAATCTGAGATAAATTTTGATTCCTAACGGTCATTTTTTAGCCTTGGGAAATCACTGAACCTAATCCTTAAGTTCGCAGTAGCTATATGGTTTACTCTCTCTCTCTCTCTCTCTCTCTCTCTCTATCTATCTATCTATCTATCTATCTATCTATCTATCTATCTATCTATCTATCAATCTATCTTGATATTGTATATATAGTATGGAATCAAAAGTTTATTCTTTTCTCTATAATCAAAATGCACAAAAGAATTTTTTCCGCTAAGAGATTTGAGTGAATGTCTAAGCTATACTCCTGCTAATATATCATCTAACACTTACTTTATTTTCTATGTTCATAAAGATTATTTAGGTTTGAAAAATTTTAGAAGGAATAGTGATAGTTATAGTAATAAATAGTTATAATAGAGTGATATATAGTTTTTCAACGTGAATATAGTTCGCTTTCTGAACAAGAGTTGTGTAAATGATATGGAAAATATTAGAGATGACTGCGTGGAGTAAACCTGAATTTGTAGGGGAGGGGGGGGCAGATGCAAGAGAAAGTGATAAAGAGAGACACCCCAGCCACTTCTATAAACTTGAGAATTCTATTACTTGGAACTCTTCGAGAAATGTTTCTTTATTTTTTGTGTAATCAAAATAACAACTAAACTGTAAAAACACTAGTAATGGACCACTTGCTTTTAAACATAAAAAAATGTTAATTAGTCACATCTAGAGGCATTTGAAGTAAAATATGTTAAATAAAGACAAAAAGAAAAAAATTCTTTCGCTTCAGTTGTTGCTTCCAGGGGTGAAATATGAGCTCGTTTCTTAATTTTTAAAAGTAAGTGGTCCATTACTGGTGCTTTTACTTTACTGTGATCTTCTGTTAAGTTGGTTTCTGTAAACGAATTTGTAGTATCCTTCATATTGTATTTAAGTTTACATTTATCTTAATGGAAACAAAGCGTCAATTGTTACGTTTATGCCTCTCTTTTTATTTTTATAATTGTTAAGAATAATATTTTAAATAACATTTCTCTTTAATAAAATCGTGTTTTTCAGCTTCACAAAGCTAGGTATTTTAAATACTGTTAGCTCGCTTTATTTTTAATTTAATAGTTCCAAAAACACTATTTTTAACGTTCTTCAGACATACTAGATAACACCAAACATAATTTATACTTTCAAATTTAGTCATATTTTAATAAATTTCTCCTTTAAATCACCTTCTTTGTGTCCTTGTGATCTTGCCTTTAGTTTCTTATGAATTTGTTAGAAACTAAAATTTATCCCCAGTGCTCTGTACCGTTAGGGTTCTATTTAGATATTCTGCTACCAATTAATTTTTTCTATTCTATCAAAAAGTCAGTAAAAATTATGCCCGACAGATTTTCCTACCTTATCTTTAAAAATATATTTATACAAAAGTTTTTATGCAGTACAGATGCACGATGTTTTGCGAGCCGAAACAGGGATTGACAGCTTTTTTTTTGCAAAACGAGGCATGACATGACAATATAGGGACTTTGCAAGACGAGATTTGATTTTCGGCTGCTTTGTGGGACGCGAGAGTCTTATTTTTCGTCTCGCATGACGACCATCCCTATTATACAGCACGAAACTATTTTTATAACAAAAAATTTTCCTTTTCATATCCACTATACCGTGTTTACTTGTGCAATAGTCGTCATCGCATAATAGTTGCACCCCCGTTTAGAAGCAGAAAAAATTGCCAAAATATTTTCCCCACATAAAAATATGCATGCTTATAAAAATATTACTATAAAAAGAAAAATGCCTCTTTTTTATGTGCAGCGACGAAAAGATTACTTAACGTACGGCAGATAATCTAGAAGCATTTGGTAAGTTAGTAATTTTATTATAATAGCAGTAATGTTTAAGTGTTAGAGTGTACAATATTATGCTGTAGATTTCCCAGCATAATAGTCGAGTACACATGGCAAATCTTAGTAAGACTGACTTTACTAAGCTTCCATTCTTTATCGATACTATACACCGAGGTAAGATATAATTAAGAATGTGCAAAAGTAAAAACTTGGTAATAGTTTCAATACTTGGAATTTTAACGGCACAAATCTTAAATTCAACGTAGTTTTTTTTCTTCCGTGTCCTTAAGTAAGTTTTTTTGCTGAATATAGTATTAGAGAGTACCAGATTTTTTTTTTAATGGCATTTATTTCTTATCTTTACAGAACCTGAAAATGTTATTTACAAAAACTCTTTCAGTAATAAGGATAAAAATGAAATAATTTCACTTTATCTGTTTTCTCGAACATTTAAATATGCAAACTAAATTCTCATTCTCTGAAATCTGTTCTTTGTTTCCCTGCCTACTTCGTCTTTTTCCTCTTTCTTTTCCATCTCAGATTTTTTTAGTCTCTCAAATAGAAAGTTTTATAATAATAAAAGAATTGGAAGAAAAAATATTGCGAGCTCATTAGATGCAAGTCAATGAGTTTTTTGTTAAAAAAAAAGTAAGGAAAAAGAAATCCTAAACTTTATTTCATTCCAGAGATTTTCTTTAGCATGTAATTCTTGAAATTAGAAATTTTCTCTTCATTCTGTTTTTTTCCATCGTGTTTCAAGGCTTAGGAACTTCCTATTCTGAAAAAAAAAAAAAAAAAAAGAAAAAAAAAAAGAAATCACACATATATATATATATATATATGTACTTTTTTTCAGGCAAATTGTTACGAAATCGTTAGAGATGAATATTAACTATCGTTTTAAATATTACAAGTTAAAAAAACTGGAAAAATAAAAACAGTTCAGCAATTTAATGTCATGAATCATTCATAATGGTTATCAAAAATAACCGATGATAACAATATAACAAGATTTTCACTTAATCATTTAAACATTAACATAAAAATGTAAAAATGCTTTGACCTTTTTTACTTCTTTGTACAAAGTAAAAGGAAATATAGTGATCGCGAAACATTTCTGTATTTAAATTTTGACGGAGAAATCTCTTTTGACCATCTCTGAAATTTTCTTTCATGAGCTTTTGCATTACGCCTAAATGTACGCATGCATTCGTATCCACACACGATCAATTTTCAACAACCTCGAGTCCATTTTGATTAGCTTTCTCCAGAAGTCAATACGTATGTATGTAGTACATACTTATATTACTCGCATAACTAAAAAAATATTAGGCGTAGCATATTTAAATTTTATACTTAGGGCTGTTGTAACAACTAGTTGTGCACCTCCTTTTTTGATTGCAATCGACTGAGTAGTTTATACGCAGGATACAGTATCACCGAAAAGAGACTCTGAATACATTAGTCTATGGATATCTCCAATACATTATGGTAAAAGTCTGGCGATAGTCATTATTTAGGTCATGTCTGAAATCTCGCCAACCTCCATTAATCTTGGCGAGTTTTGGCGAAATGTTGTAAATTTGTGGATCCATTCTGTCCATGAAAATGTGTATGCAATTTACCCGTATTTTCTATTTATTTGTGCTTAATTTGTTTACTTAATTTTCAATTTTTTTTCGACTAGCAGTGAAAGTGCTGGAATTACGTGGTTTCAGGGCGCAACCACCTCTCGTTAAAGGGTTAGGTAAATCTGTGAGGTTTCTGACGCATTAACTTTATAAAACTCACCTTTAAAAAATTCCAATGGCCATATGTGCATATGCGTGTTAACTTCTGGGAGCGTAAATAATTTCGTAGAATTGGTTGGTAGGCGGGGAAAAGTCTTCTCTAGTGATGCTTTAAAATGTAGAAAGCAGTGAATATCAAAGCTCTAGCGTAATCCCAAGGTTGGCGTTAAAAGCTTTGAAAGAGTCTAATTCAGCTAGTTCTCAATCTCGACTCTATAATACAGAATGAAACTGTCTAATTTGAAGCTGCGGTACTAAAAAGATTATTGTGTTTCTACTTGTTAGTAAAAGTTGGCTTGCCAACCAAAAACCGACCACTGTTGTTGGCTGAGACCGACCTTTACATGCAGTGCGTATAAACACTAAATCTGTGATTCTAAAAAACCTTTTATTGGTTTTTAGAGCCTTCTATAGGTTGTTCATACACTAAAACTTTAATATTCTGACAAAAGTTTGAAAATCACAAATTTCAAGAACAAATCAAAAAGATATAAACTATCATAGTACTGTCCTTTTTCCGGCAACTTAAACTCCAGAATATGCGTCGTTATATCGAGCAAGTTTTAATTTAGTCGAATTTTTTATGTTTTGGTCTACCAAAATTTTTACTTTCATAGCCCGCATACAGGTGATAGAAGTTACACTTCAGAAAACTTAAATATTTCTGCACACGATCTGTATTAAGGTGGAACAAAGATATAACAACCAAAGCTCCACACAGTTAATTATGGTAGATTAATTGAACTCTGGAAGCTTTAGTCACATAGCAGGTTTAGTCACTCTAGCAAATTGAACATGGGGTCCATCCGGCAGAAGCTCTGTATCTCGCGGGTCTTATCCAGGTGACGTCATAGGGTTTTCCTTATCCGGAACAGCTGGGATATTCCCATCGGCAATCTTCAGCGGAATAGCTCCAAAGAAGGGATCCGCTTTTGTCTTCTGCAGGCCGATCAGCGGATCCGGGCATTGTTATCCCCTCTTTCCCTGTATATGTGGGCGGTGGGATTAGAAACAGTTGAGAATCAACTTTGGTGGAGCACGCAGGCAAAACAATAATTCGAAATACTATAGAATAATAAAGTCGAAAACAATAATTCCGGATAAAATTTTTATATTTGTCTGAATGAAGATACTTTATGAAATAAATGCATATAAAAGGCTAAAATTAAAAAGTAAGCAAAACAAAAATGTTTTATATACTTCTTCCGTATTTGAATCTCTCTATTCTAAAAAAAAGTAAGGGCCGCTGTCAAAAGCTTGTTCGCCTATCTTCTCCTAAACCGTGGGGATTTGAGTTTCGACTAAGGTGCCCACAGATTCGAAAAATTCCGAGGAACCTGCTAAGCTGACTTAAATTTCGAAAATAGAATTATTTTAGAAGATATTAATAAAAAACTGAAAAAATAAACAGAATGGTTGCCAGATTTGGCATAAAATCGTTCATTCCTTTGCAACAAAGCGTTTCCAAGTATCTAGAATCGCGTGAAATTTACAAACATGAGTTAGAATTACGCCCATTTTACGCCAAAATAAAAACTATATGAAATAAGTAACTCAAAATGTGTTACACAAAGTTGACAATTTTCAAATAGTAAGTTCGCTTAGACAACAGGAGTTTAGAATGAGCGATTATTCGTTTTTCCAAAACAGAATAACTAATATCTTGAAAATGAAAAAAAAATTAAAATGCGGATTATTTTAAAACCGGTTCGGTCCAGCTGGATTATTTGCAACCAGTAGAAATATTTATCGGCCTTAACTATGCCATTATAGCAGTTATAGTATACTTTGGATATTTGCTAGCGCGACGAGATGGTATAATTCGTGGTGCTAAGTACGCCAATCTGCAAACGATTATGTAAAGGAAAATATGGATAACGGTTTTCCGGTACCTTAAATGAACAGTAAAATTATAGGTTCTGAGCATGTGTAAATCACCAAATAACGAAAAGTCACCATTGGTGGCAAGCTATCCTATCTGTTCCGTAGCTTTTATTAACTTTACATGTACGCAAGCCGCCAAATAATGAAAAATCGCCATGGGTGGCAAATTCGCAAGGTGTCCAATAGGTTTTACATTATTAAAAATACATCTGAAACAGATGTTCTGATTTTATTACGCTTTAGTTCCTAATTAATATAACTTTTGAATGGCAACATTAAATATCATTGTGTTTCTGGGGAGTGCAAATAATTTTTCCACCGATTAAGCGGAGTCCGCACTACAGGTGGAGTATTGCTCAGGACCCGTACAACACGGATTCCCATAACAAAATATCTTCCGTGTTGTGAGGGGGAGGGGGTCTACTGTAGTGTGAAGTTTAAATTTTTAGGTACCAATGAACATGCAAGAACCAAGCAATGCGTAGCTCAGTAACATTCTATCTGATCCAATCTTCGGGTTTTGTCTGTTGAAATTATGTCTTTTTTGCGAACAAGCCTTATTAGAGGACGAATGCCTCATACGAAAAGCGAGCGTAGCGAGTCTGGGGGCCTTGGCCCATAGTGTTTGTTTAAAATTTGTCAAATATCATTCCGCAGCCAATCTTATCTCCGTTGAGGGGAGTACTGCATCAACACATCAACACCTGCAGTAGTAGATAAACGAGAGTTCTGCCCAGGGGGTACCATGTTAATTGTGGGGTACGCCATACAAGTGCGTTCCCTGGGTCGAGAGAGAGGGGGGCGTGGTCGGACCGGATGTGGGGAGCGGATGCTAACACCGGATGTTCAAAGGGTTGATAAGAATTTTTTTCCTTTTTTTCAGATAAGGGGACTTGTAATTTTTTTCAGATTGTGACATATTTTTCAAATAAGGGGACTTGGAAAAATTTTCAGACTTTAACAATTTTTCAAATAAGGATACTTGTAATTTTTTTTCAGATTGTGACATATTTTTGAAATAAGGAGACTTGTAATTTTTTCAGACTTTAACATTTAGTATCAAAATAAGCGACTTTGACATAATTTTAAATAAGCTATATGAATTAAACCTGAAATAAAAAATATTATTATAAAAATGAGGACCCACCAGCCGCCCGGTAGAATTCGTCTACCGCCTCATTTCAAATAAAAATTCTTACTATGCTTTTCCACGTCACGCTAGCCTCGCATAAATGGAGACAGGGCGTAGCACAGAGGATGCGTTGTTGTTTTTGTTTCTTTAAATAATAATAATTAACTATGTGGAGTAAAGAAATGAACAACATCCCCAGGAGGATTTAGTTTTCTTTACCATTTAGTAATAGAACCAATGCAAATTGAATAAATGCTGCTTAATACATACTTCTAATTTTTGTATACCGTTTAAGATTATAGCATATATTTAATAAGTAACAGTTTACTAGAATATTAAAGTAGGGTTTAGGATACCCATACATTTTCTACAAATTTCTTCTACTGTTAGGGAAGTGAGAAAATTATACCATAGAACGATTTTAGTACCTATAGTTTTTACAAATAATGATTTAGATAGTGTATGAACTTTTTTATCTAAACATTTTTTTTTTTAAGAGATTTTTACCCAAGTTTTAATTTTAAGTTAAATAAGTAATTTTACAACAAATATTTTTTTAACCAACAGTTTTAATTTTAAGTTAAATAATTTTACAACAAATTTTTTTAATTAATTTTACAACAAATATTTTTTTTTAATTAATTTTACAACAAATATTTTTTTTAATCAAGAGTTAATTTATTTTTTAACCAAGTTTTAATTTTAAGTAAATAATTAATTTTACAACAATTTTTTTTTTAATCAAATGTTTTTAATTTATCAAGAAAAAAAATTTTAATCAAGAGTTTTAATTTTTTGTATACCGTATTTTTGTTAAGTAGCCGTTTAACATTAAAGTAGGATTTAGGATACCCATACATTTTCTACAAATTTAATCTACGGTTAGGCAAGTGAGAAAATTATACCATAGAAAGATTTTACAAATAATGATTATAGTCTTATATTCTATTGCGAGAAAACCACTTTAGCCATATACCCCCAAAACTCAAGTTTTTGTATACGAAATGCATGAATACGCGTTAGATCCCCTTAGAAAGTCTTCCTACCAAGGCACCCCTCATCCTAAGCAGATACCCCCGCGTGCAGGTTTGCCTTAAAGCACAAACAAACAAAGTATTTATCTAAACATTTTTTTCTTACCCACACATTTTTGATAAATCTTAGGCAACGATTATACTAGTTTATATTTTCTATAGATCAATTAGAGAAAAAATTGCATTTTTAGTAATCCTACAAAATATTTTTACTGTATATCACAAGTAGAGTAACTTGATTTATAGAATTTCAATACGATACGAGTTAGATTGTTTATGTGCAACACTCATTGCAGTTTGACTATGAAAGCATAATTTTATACATGCATTAATATTTTTAGAGGTATGCACTTAACCTATTTTATAGAAAGGTGAGCATAACTAGCACAAACTTTTAGACTAGATAGTACTATTGTTAGAAAGTTGAACTATTGGAAATAAAAATTGAAGATCCGTTTTAGTATACTGCATGTACATAAATATCTTTCAATACTTTGATAGTTTAAATCGCAAATCCTTACTTAAACTAAAAAATACAAGGTTTTTACTTACGTGAAGGGAGATCGTGCTAAATCTTCTAGTCTCTGGACAAAGTACCAACATCTATACGGCTAGCAAGACCGGAAAATCGAATAATGATTTAAAATACATTATCCCTAATTCCCGGTCCAACTAGCACATTTTCATTCATTCTTAATACCATCATATGCTGAAATAGGTATATTATTTTGACACTAAAAACAAAACACATTTGAAGATATTAAACGCTTTAAAAGTAATTTTTTTTTCTTATAACAATTTGCCAGATTCACAATGCTATTTTATGTAGGATAAAATTAGTTAGCAAGCGAAAATTTAATCTTAGTTAGAATTTACTGAAATATAGATACCATGCATGCCTTATTTTCTATTAGGAGAAAGCCCTCAAACCCCAGTTTTTGTATACAAACTGCATAAAGTACTTCTACCGATAATGCCTATTGCTATTAATTACACTGGATTACCAACTTAAAATTTCGCAAAACACCAAAATACAGAAAAACATGCATTAACAAAAAAAATCACACTTAAAAGTACAACACATCAAAAGTGCAACTATAAGAACCACATAATTATTTTCAATTAGAATTACGGTATCAACTTATATGTAACTAAAATAATAGAAAATATTACACTTACCCTGTACTTGTACACGCGAGAGGCGAAAATAATAAAAATATTCGCAAATATATCCACAGCATAAGTAAAATCCACGTGCTGGCCATATTGCTGATAACAGAAATTGAGATAAGAAAGTGCCTTGAGACTCTACAGAGCCGGTACAATAAGAGTTGGCCAGTTTGCCGATAAGATAAAACCAGGGAGGGTGCTAGGGGAATACCGAATTGTGGGGACACGTGTTTCATTCTGCGTTCAAAAATGGGGACTTATGGATTAAGATCATGTTAGATTAAAGCCATTTCAATAAAAATCTATCCTTTTTGTAAACATGGGCATTATATCCTAAATTAAAATATCAAAGTTAAGCTACAACGATTAATATATTTTACGTAGTTTAGGAAAATAATGAATCATTAAATTAATTTCTGTGAAACAATTAGTAAAGATCATTATACTAAAGCAAATTATTTTTGTTAAGTTTTGATAAATAACAGTAATAAATTATAGGCATTGCAGATGAATGAGTTCACGTATAAAATAGGTATTAAAATTATTGTTTAAAACAATTTTTAGAATAATAAACTAAAATTTTTATTTAATAAAGTCATAAACTAAAATTATTAATGAAAACTTGTTAATAAATTAAACATATCAAAATTTTTACACTCAATTTTTTTTTTTATATACTTAAATTTTACAAAGACATCCTTTTAATAAATTCATAAACTAAAACAATTTTTACAATAATAAACTAAAATATTTATTTAATAAAGTCATAAACTGAAATTATTAATGAAAACCTGTTAATAAATTAAACTGATTACTCTAAAAGATAGCTAATCACAACATATATCGGAAAAAATATAAGCAATTATAATACCTGAAAAATACCGGACAACACTCTTGTTACATGCGGACAAAACATCTGTTTGCACGGCTAAAGTATTCTTGGGTACCCGTTGCAGGAGAACTTACCTACGCCCAACCTACAAAGTCTACAAATTTAACGGCAACTGATTTTCTCTTATCAGGTATCACAGATCAGATAAGAGATAAGGAAGTGACATGCGCAGAAGACACGTGATAGTGACGTGTGCAAATCTGTGTTGATTGAATATCCGGTAGGTTTCTGGCAGGATGTACATTGAGTGGCAACTCTCTGTAACAGGCTAAGACAAGTTAGATGATGCAATATCTACAGGGTTGAGGAAGGTAGAGGGCGCTTGGGTAATCACGTGATTTTTTTAAAGAATCAGTATAGAGACATTTTAGTTAGATAAAGTGGCCAGGTGTGTGTTGCGAGACTCTCTTTACACTGTGTGCGCCTATACTTAAGACGTGTGTTTTAATTGATTTTTCGCCGAGTTTCAAAAATGTCTTTGCTTGAATCGATCGAAAATAACTTTAACATTGAATACACTCCCGAGTTTTATACTCAAAGTGATGCGGATGTGTTGCTGCAAGAAATAATACAATTGCCTTTAGATGTAAAGCCTCTGCAAAGTATTGAAAAGAAAATTTCCCCCGAGTTTTATACTGAAAGTGATGTTGATGTGCTACAGCAAGAATTGTTTCAATTACCCCTGCAAAGTAGTGAAAAGAAAATTTCCTCGACCCGTAAAGTAATTACTTTTGCTGATGAAGGAATCAATTACAGTTTACCTGGAGCAACAGTCTCTGTTTACTCTTGGATACCCATTTTGCAAAAAATACGTGAAGATCTACAGAAAGTGACAAATTATGAATTTAATATGGTGCAAGTGAACTTTGGCTCTGAAGAACAACCTAAAATTGAAGACGGCAACTACGAAGATTTTAATCTAGACCTATCATCAGGTGTATGCATTCTAAGTTTTGGATCTAAACGAACTTTGGATTTTAAACCAGCGAACTGTGAAACCGCTACCATTAAATTAGAACATGGCTCAATGTGTAAGATATATCCCCCAACCAACAAACTTTTAACGCATGGTATTCCTTCTGAACCTTATGTGACAGACCCGCACATTAACCTAACATTTGCCAAAATGTACATTTATGAGCCTTCCCCGAAAAGGGCAAAGTTGGACGATTGGACGGATCATCTTTACCATAGCTTATATGCTTCTGTAAATAGTACATGGCACTTGGAAAGACTTATCTACGTTTCACTTCACGATGAAAGAACTGACTTGAAGATCCATATTAGACAATTTATTCAGAATGCCCAATTAGACTATATACCAACCGGTCAGGGAGTCGTGATGAACCCTTCCACATGGATCGAATTTATTGTAAAACTATTAGATTTTAATATAGGTCATAGCAATAGCTCTTTTATTTGTAATAATCAATTATCTGTATTTAATGATGATGGAAAATGCATCTTACAACAAATTTACAAAACCGCAGATTCATTCACGTTAAATCCAATTTCCTTAACACTTTTAAATGATCAAGTAAAAAAACTTTGCGAAATGAGAAATGAAATATTGGAATGCATTTTAAAAACGCTATATACGACGACCCTGCCTCATTTAATTTTAAAATTAAAGCCGCAAAAATGTAACCGCGAACCCCATTGTAATTACGATGAAGCTAAACAACAATTAATGGATATAGTACATCAGGAAATTTTTAAAAACATAGGCCGGGTTCAAGATCATTCTTCGCATAGGATACATGCCTGTTCGAATAGATCACATATTGATGAGCGAGAGGGTCTTATAAGTAGTAAAGCATGGTTTACGGTTGACATGCCGTATATTGCAAGAGAGATATGCGAGAAAAAATGCACTTGTCATTATGACGGAGAATTTTTTTCAAACATTTTCATTGAAGACTATATGAAGTATCTTCAAAATGAGCTATTTAATTCATTTTTTCAACCGTTTTCAGATTTTGCGAATTCCAAGGATGACAAAACATGTGTAATTATGTGATGTTATTGGTGTATAACTAGTATTGCGATTGTAAAAAATATATTAAAACCATTGTGATTATGTAGAAAAAGTTTGCTTGCTTCTACAACAGTAAGATTTTACTGATTTGTGCATGATTAATTGTGGATTACACTTTGAAAAGTTATTATTTTCTTAATTGTGTAAATAGTTTGTGTAATTTAAAATAT
This sequence comes from Cheiracanthium punctorium, assembly GCA_038373885.1. NCBI lineage: Eukaryota > Metazoa > Arthropoda > Arachnida > Araneae > Cheiracanthiidae > Cheiracanthium > Cheiracanthium punctorium. The sequence continues at coordinate 10,495 of JAWZYV010012400.1, read as the reverse complement.
GTTTTTGTAAATAAATAAGTTTAAACATGAAAACTTTTCTGTGTTTTCTTTATGTGTATGTGCGTGTTGATTACTTGCAAAATAAAAATCTATTAAATAAAAAGTGATAAAGTTAGCATACTTGGTCACGATTTAAGGTTCTCGTTTTATACTTATCTTTTATACACTACAAGGTAGAAAGTTAGAAATTTAACAAAATTTATTGAAGCATGTACTATGGAAACATTAATCTACTACATAGAATTAAAATGTTTTGATTAAAATCATAAACTTAAGTGTGATAGGTAAATTGTGTTACATGAGAATTCCCAAAGTACTAATTTTTTATAAAATGAACTTAGCTAAAAAAGTTAGTTTCCATAATTTTATAACTTAATCGATTTTACAGGTTTTTCAAAAATAAAGTTAAGTGAGATAAAGAAACTTAGTATTTTTAAATAAAGATTTTTTAGGTGTTCTTTAATGTAAAGATCTTACCATATTTTACTTGAAGTAACAGAATATTTAAAATCATACACTATGTTTTTAAAACATTAGAGTATTACCTTGGCATATTTTTATAATTTTTATTAAGTAATGGGCTTGAATATTTTTATGAGAAATATCAACTAAGTGCACATGTTACACATTTTACTGATTGAGATGGTTATGCTTACAAATTTTAAATAAATATGCTCTTACTTTTATACATGTTACTTGTTCAAACTAAGTATACTTTTGATTTGTATACGTTTATGAGTTCTCATAAGTTATGAAATTATTTCTCGAAAGGAACTTAGCTATTAGAACTTTGTAAATTTCGTAGAAGTAGTATGCTTAACATGTTTTTGATAAAATAGATTTAAATGTGGTACAGAAATGATCAGCTATTTTAGCATAGATGTATAAACTTATCTTTATGTAAACCTTAACTAAATAAAAGTAATATAATTTATGTCTGTACAAAGTGAGGGACTTAGGCTATTTTTCAGAATTATCAAGTAAAGGGTTTTACAAAATACTTAGTAAACTGCATTAATAGATTGTAAGGTGTAATTTTTTCTTTTAGAAGTTTTGCACATTGGTATATTTTATGTTCTGATAAGTCGTTGAATATGTTCTTGAAATAAACTAACATATCTGTACTTTGAAAATTTTATAGAAGTGACGAACTTTGGTATTTTTAGAATGTTACGAACTTGATACATTTTTTCTGAAGTGCTAGATATGTGAAATTGTCTTTTTAGAAACATTGAATTATTCATATTAGTGCATTTCAGTTACTCTTTCAAGATAACGGACTTAGAATTTTTTACAAATAGCAAGCTAGTAACTTGCTAAACATGCTTCTTGCAAATATTTTTAAATACCGTTCTTAAAAATCACAGTTGTACTACTTAATTTATTATATTTTAATTTGTTTATTTCTTTTAGTAGTTACAACTTTGATAATTTTTAAGAACGGTATTTAAAAATATTTGCAAGAAGCATGTTTAGCAAGTTACTAGCTTGCTATTTGTAAAAAATTCTAAGTCCGTTATCTTGAAAGAGTAACTGAAATGCACTAATATGAATAATTCAATGTTTCTAAAAAGACAATTTCACATATCTAGCACTTCAGAAAAAATGTATCAAGTTCGTAACATTCTAAAAATACCAAAGTTCGTCACTTCTATAAAATTTTCAAAGTACAGATATGTTAGTTTATTTTAAGAACATATTCAACGACTTATCAGAACATAAAATATACCAATGTGCAAAACTTCTAAAAAAAAAAAATTACACCTTACAATCTATTAATGCAGTTTACTAAGTATTTTGTAAAACCCTTTACTTGATAATTCTGAAAAATAGCCTAAGTCCCTCACTTTGTACAGACATAAATTATATTACTTTTATTTAGTTAAGGTTTACATAAAGATAAGTTTATACATCTATGCTAAAATAGCTGATCATTTCTGTACCACATTTAAATCTATTTTATCAAAAACATGTTAAGCATACTACTTCTACGAAATTTACAAAGTTCTAATAGCTAAGTTCCTTTCGAGAAATAATTTCATAACTTATGAGAACTCATAAACGTATACAAATCAAAAGTATACTTAGTTTGAACAAGTAACATGTATAAAAGTAAGAGCATATTTATTTAAAATTTGTAAGCATAACCATCTCAATCAGTAAAATGTGTAACATGTGCACTTAGTTGATATTTCTCATAAAAATATTCAAGCCCATTACTTAATAAAAATTATAAAAATATGCCAAGGTAATACTCTAATGTTTTAAAAACATAGTGTATGATTTTAAATATTCTGTTACTTCAAGTAAAATATGGTAAGATCTTTACATTAAAGAACACCTAAAAAATCTTTATTTAAAAATACTAAGTTTCTTTATCTCACTTAACTTTATTTTTGAAAAACCTGTAAAATCGATTAAGTTATAAAATTATGGAAACTAACTTTTTTAGCTAAGTTCATTTTATAAAAAATTAGTACTTTGGGAATTCTCATGTAACACAATTTACCTATCACACTTAAGTTTATGATTTTAATCAAAACATTTTAATTCTATGTAGTAGATTAATGTTTCCATAGTACATGCTTCAATAAATTTTGTTAAATTTCTAACTTTCTACCTTGTAGTGTATAAAAGATAAGTATAAAACGAGAACCTTAAATCGTGACCAAGTATGCTAACTTTATCACTTTTTATTTAATAGATTTTTATTTTGCAAGTAATCAACACGCACATACACATAAAGAAAACACAGAAAAGTTTTCATGTTTAAACTTATTTATTTACAAAAACATATTTTAAATTACACAAACTATTTACACAATTAAGAAAATAATAACTTTTCAAAGTGTAATCCACAATTAATCATGCACAAATCAGTAAAATCTTACTGTTGTAGAAGCAAGCAAACTTTTTCTACATAATCACAATGGTTTTAATATATTTTTTACAATCGCAATACTAGTTATACACCAATAACATCACATAATTACACATGTTTTGTCATCCTTGGAATTCGCAAAATCTGAAAACGGTTGAAAAAATGAATTAAATAGCTCATTTTGAAGATACTTCATATAGTCTTCAATGAAAATGTTTGAAAAAAATTCTCCGTCATAATGACAAGTGCATTTTTTCTCGCATATCTCTCTTGCAATATACGGCATGTCAACCGTAAACCATGCTTTACTACTTATAAGACCCTCTCGCTCATCAATATGTGATCTATTCGAACAGGCATGTATCCTATGCGAAGAATGATCTTGAACCCGGCCTATGTTTTTAAAAATTTCCTGATGTACTATATCCATTAATTGTTGTTTAGCTTCATCGTAATTACAATGGGGTTCGCGGTTACATTTTTGCGGCTTTAATTTTAACCCTCCAAGCGGCTGAGACATAAAATCCCGTTCACTTCATTCCAGTTTTCACTGCAATGCATCTGTAATTTAAATTATTTATAACACCAAGGCATCATAAAATATATTTCGATATTAAAGCTTATGGTCATTTTACGAGTTAACTTTTTAATAATTATAAATCTTCCTATCAAAATTTTATTTTTTAAATAATTTTAAAGCTGCATGAAAATTTTGCGGTGAAAACAACTTTACATTATTTGCCCATTTCCAAGACGCTCAGAGGGTTAAAATTAAATGAGGCAGGGTCGTCGTATATAGCGTTTTTAAAATGCATTCCAATATTTCATTTCTCATTTCGCAAAGTTTTTTTACTTGATCATTTAAAAGTGTTAAGGAAATTGGATTTAACGTGAATGAATCTGCGGTTTTGTAAATTTGTTGTAAGATGCATTTTCCATCATCATTAAATACAGATAATTGATTATTACAAATAAAAGAGCTATTGCTATGACCTATATTAAAATCTAATAGTTTTACAATAAATTCGATCCATGTGGAAGGGTTCATCACGACTCCCTGACCGGTTGGTATATAGTCTAATTGGGCATTCTGAATAAATTGTCTAATATGGATCTTCAAGTCAGTTCTTTCATCGTGAAGTGAAACGTAGATAAGTCTTTCCAAGTGCCACGTACTATTTACAGAAGCATATAAGCTATGGTAAAGATGATCCGTCCAATCGTCCAACTTTGCCCTTTTCGGGGAAGGCTCATAAATGTACATTTTGGCAAATGTTAGGTTAATGTGCGGGTCTGTCACATAAGGTTCAGAAGGAATACCATGCGTTAAAAGTTTGTTGGTTGGGGGATATATCTTACACATTGAGCCATGTTCTAATTTAATGGTAGCGGTTTCACAGTTCGCTGGTTTAAAATCCAAAGTTCGTTTAGATCCAAAACTTAGAATGCATACACCTGATGATAGGTCTAGATTAAAATCTTCGTAGTTGCCGTCTTCAATTTTAGGTTGTTCTTCAGAGCCAAAGTTCACTTGCACCATATTAAATTCATAATTTGTCACTTTCTGTAGATCTTCACGTATTTTTTGCAAAATGGATATCCAAGAGTAAACATAGACTGTTGCTCCAGGTAAACTGTAATTGATTCCTTCATCAGCAAAAGTAATTACTTCACGGGTCGAGGAAATTTTCTTTTCACTACTTTGCAGGGGTAATTGAAACAATTCTTGCTGTAGCACATCAACATCACTTTCAGTACAAAACTCGGGGGAAATTTCCTTTTCAATACTTTGCAGAGGCTTTACATCTAAAGGCAATTGTATTATTTCTTGCAGCAACACATCCGCATCACTTTGAGTATAAAACTCGGGAGTGTATTCAATGTTAAAGTTATTTTCGATCGATTCAAGCAAAGACATTTTTGAAACTCGGCGAAAAATCAATTAAAACACACGTCTTAAGTATAGGCGCACACAGTGTAAAGAGAGTCTCGCAACGCACACCTGGCCACTTTATCTAACTAAAATGTCTCTATACTGATTCTTTAAAAAATCACGTGATTACCCAAGCGCCCTCTACCTTAAAACTTTCTCAACCCAGTAGATATTGCATCATCTAACTTGTCTTAGCCTGTTACAGAGAGTTGCCACTCAATGTACATCCTGCCAGAAACCTACCGGATATTCAATCAACACAGATTTGCACACGTCACTATCACGTGTCTTCTGCGCATGTCACTTCCTTATCTCTTATCTGATCTGTGATACCTGATAAGAGAAAATCAGTTGCCGTTAAATTTGTAGACTTTGTAGGTTGGGCGTAGGTAAGTTCTCCTGCAACGGGTACCCAAGAATACTTTAGCCGTGCAAACAGATGTTTTGTCCGCATGTAACAAGAGTGTTGTCCGGTATTTTTCAGGTATTATAATTGCTTATATTTTTTCCGATATATGTTGTGATTAGCTATCTTTTAGAGTAATCAGTTTAATTTATTAACAGGTTTTCATTAATAATTTCAGTTTATGACTTTATTAAATAAATATTTTAGTTTATTATTGTAAAAATTGTTTTAGTTTATGAATTTATTAAAAGGATGTCTTTGTAAAATTTAAGTATATAAAAAAAAAAAAAAAAAAAAAAAAAAATGAGTGTAAAAATTTTGATATGTTTAATTTATTAACAAGTTTTCATTAATAATTTTAGTTTATGACTTTATTAAATAAAAATTTTAGTTTATTATTCTAAAAATTGTTTTAAACAATAATTTTAATACCTATTTTATACGTGAACTCATTCATCTGCAAATGCCTATAATTTATTACTGTTATTTATCAAAACTTAACAAAAATAATTTGCTTTAGTATAATGATCTTTACTAATTGTTTCACAGAAATTAATTTAATGATTCATTATTTTCCTAAACTACGTAAAATTTATTAATCGTTGTAGCTTAACTTTGATATTTTAATTTAGGATATAATGCCCATGTTTACAAAAAGGATAGATTTTTATTGAAATGGCTTTAATCTACACTGTTAGAAAAATAGTTCAACGTTTCACCGAAATTCCGGTGCGAATTTAGCTGCAACCGATATTTTGAAAAATGTGGTGCTAGGATTCACCATTTTATTGGTGCTTCCTCAAGCACCATTTTTGCGGTGAAACGTTGAACCAGGATCTAGGATTTTTCTCTAACCGACTATATGGTTAAAGCTTGAACCAATATAGGATTTTCTCTACCGACTATGTTAAAGCTTGAACCAATATATAGGATTTTTCTCTAACCAATTATATGGTTAAAGCTTGAACCAATATATAGAATTTTTCTCTAGCCTACTATATGGTTTAAGCTTGAACTGAGATTAGGGTTTTATATCTAACCAAATGTACGGTAAGTGATTGAACATCGAGGTTTTTTCTCTAACCAAATGTATGGTATAAGATTAAACCAAGATAAGAAAACTCTGTTTAGTGTTTTATTTATACACAGAGGGCGGATTAAAGGGGGGGGCGAGAGGGCGACCCCCCCCCGCCGTGAAAAAAGAAATTAATGTAAAAGATCCTATTTTATTTCCATAAAATGGATATATATGTCAATTTTCTAACTAACTGCCCCCCCTGACAAACTTTCATTAATCCGCCCAAGGGCGGATTAAAGGGGGGCAGAGGGGCGACCGCCCCCCCCCGAGAAAAAGAAATTAATGTAAAAGATCCTATTTTACTTCCATAAAATGGATATATATGTCAATTTTCTAACTAACTGCCCCCCTGACAAACTTTCATTAATCCGCCCAAGGGCGGATTAAAGGGGGGCAGAGGGGCGACCGCCCCCCCGAGGAAAAGAAATTATGTAAAAGATCCTATTTTACTCCATAAAATGGATATGTCAATTTTCTAAATAACTGCCCCCTGACAAACTTGCATTAATCCGCCCAAGGCGGATTAAGGGGGGGGGGCAGAGGGGCGACCGCCCTCAAGAAAAAGAAATTAAAAGATCCTATTTCACTTCCATAAAATGGATGTATATGTCAATCTTCTAACAACCCCCCCCCCCCCGACAAACTTGCAATAATCCACCACTGTTATACACTGGAAAAGATTTCAGACCCAAATAACGATACATGTACTGGCAGCTTTGGGACGAGTACATGTACCGTAAATTTCACAAATGGCATAAGTACCATAAAATATTTTACAGTATATACATATACTGTTAAAAAAGTACATATGCCATAAATTTCCTATATGGTACATGTACCGTAAAAAATTTCACTACCTGTGCATATACCGTATATAAAATTTACGGTAAAAGCACCACATAATTAATTTTTAAAATGGTATGCAAGCTGTAAACGAAATTTATAGTACATATACCGTAAATAATTTTTAATCAGTACATAGGCTGTAAAAATAATTTATGGTATTTGTGCTGTAGTTAACTTTTAAGTAGTACATATGCTGTAAATGAAATTCATAGTACACATATCGTAAATAACTTGATTAGTATATATGCTGTAAAATGTAAAGAAAATTGTATCATTGATACATATTGCCCTCCCCCCTCCTACATATTGTTACATGCAGTAGCTGATTCAGGAGAGGAGCTAGGGGGCCTCAGGCCCCCCCGAAAATGAGATGCTAAAGGGTAACATTCTGCTTCAGTATGCAGTTTGAATATGTAAAGTGATCTTTTCTAATCACTTAGCCCCCCCGCCTGCCCCCCTAAAAAAAGTTTTTACATTGGTTTAGACTAAAATTTTGCTTTATTGTGCATTTTGTTTGGGTGAAATAAGCTTTTTTTCAACATTTAGCCCCGCCCAAAACAGAATTTCTGGATCCGCCACTTGTTACATGGTAGCAAAAAGAAAAATAAATAAATAGCTCTTACATTAAACTCTGCTTACACTCACACCTAATTTTATGCTGATGTACTCCAAAAAATAAAATATTGTATATTATGGTTCCATTTTCTGTATGTAACTTAAATTAGACAAGGTGGAGCCAGTACCATATGAAAAAAAGATTTAAATAAACAATTATTCTCAAAGTAGAGGTTTCTTTTTCGCATGCATTAAGCACTATCTTTATACTCTAAACCAAAATAATTGCGTACATCCTTTCAGGGTAACTTATACAAAATTTGCAAAATATTCCTGCTCAATTTGATATTTTATGCTGCAATTTACAATTTAACCTTGTGAATAGATTTTACGTCAGGAAGAAAACAGCTGATCAGTTATGTCATAATGTATCAGGTTGTAACGAAAGTTTTCCGCCAGATTTGCATGGGTCAGCTCATGAGATACCGAGCGATTGACCTTATATATCGAGTATATGCGATGCTTAGCGCGACTAATGGACATGGCACTAAAGTCTAACTCTTTTAACTAGCTCTCGAGTGGATGAAAATTTTATCTCCTTCCACAAATTCTCGTTGGCGGGCCTCATCAGCATCAGTAAGCTAGCCAGAGCGCCCTGCTTCTTAAATGTCCTAGTCCTCGTTTTTGAACTTTTGGTACCCAATCTTCACAGTGTCGTATGATACAACAGTTGTACCTTAAGCTGTACACATGATTCAGTGTCATTCTGTAGCTGACTTTTTGCAACAGAGTAAATGATGGTTCAATCTGGTAGTGTGATAGTTCCATTTCAGACACCTTTTACTTAATCATAACGATATTGTTTTACAGATTTCGCAACACAGTGCTCTAAAACAAGTCTTTTATTTTTTTTCAAATAACAAAAATCGTTTAACAAAATATTGGCAAAGACACCAACGTGAACTGTTTGTGCAGACAGTACTTGCAGTGGCGGAAAACTTTCGTTACAACCTAATACTTTTTTTCAGCTTCTCATGCAGTAGCTTTTCATTTTTGTTGAATGACTGCTTTTAAACCTAGGAAAAATCCATCACCATTACTCATTACACTTTCCCAGTCTCAACGTTCACCAGTCGCGTGTGCCGACCTAGCCGTTCTGAGGTTTCTGTAGTTTTCTCCAAAACTTCGTGTAAATACAGGATAGGACCCCTTAGAAAGTCCCCCCACAGAGGGCAATATCACCCCCGGCCTAGATCGATAACAAAACATGCTTTAAAACACTATCAATAGTTTTTTTCAATAAAACAATTAAAAAGAATAATGAAAGATTTTAATGATATTCAGAGTAAAACAATTAAGAATAAAAACTTTATTGACATTCTTTATTACATACAAAATAAATCTGCATTTTATGAAATAAATAAATATATTTTTTCTCCCTCTTTCTAACATTTTCCATGTAATACCTATTGTTGATTCCCAGGTAGAAAGTTGATAACCAGAAACTGGGGGAGAAAAACAAAAAGCATTTAATGTACAATATTCAGAATTCATAAAACATTAGCATCTCAGAAATGTTAAAAAAACAAACAAAAAATAAGAAGTTGAGTAAATTCAGATTGTAGTACAATCTTAAAATCATAAAAGGTTTGAGTCAAATGTATTCCAATTTCAGTGAAATTTCAAAAATTCCAATCAGCAATCGGACATAGCTTAGTGCCCCCCTCCCTACAAACAAACTAGCAATTTTAGAACATTAATCAAACTACATGAGATAATCTATTAATATCAAGTGCACACACAAGTAGTTTATAAAACTACAAAAATAAATTCTTTAATTTATGAAAAAAATAATTTCTAATAAATTAAGTCTATTGAAAGAAATTAATTTTTTTCACACCCAAAAAATTATTTTAAAATTAAATGTTCTGTTAATTTGATCTATTTGATAGCAATGGCAATTGATCCATGCTGTGTTTGGTGAAGAAAACTTGGAGGAAAAAAATTCTGACTAACTCTTGAGAAGCCTGAGAATATGTAATACAATTCACAGGTTTAAAATATGGTAAAGAAATGACATTTCAATTCTCATGGACAGAAAAAGTTATCATTCTCCTGCTTATGTAAAAAAGATTTGCTTTCTTCACTGTCCAGTCCACAATTTTCATTATTTGTAGTGCTTCCAAATATAAAACAATAAGTTTGTAATGCTGCAATGCTTTAAAATAATCTACTTAAATAATATACTAGCGTATGCGGTACCAAAACCGACGATATTTCTATGCTGGGAATGGCAACAACTAGATTGAAATATTAGCGTAATAACAACACATGTACAAAAATTCAGTTATTAACAGTTCAATGACATCAAGAGAAGCAAGCATATTTGTTACTGGTTACGTATGCCACACAGTAGCTAGATTACAAAATAACAATAATGGATGCACAAATATGCAAGATCTTTCGGACTTTCCACAGTTTTAAAATATCGAATTTACAATACTTGATGCATTTATCACCGATCTTTAATAAATGTCACCACGCATTGGGCTAAAGCACATTTTAGCCATTGGCTATTTCAACATTAGCTTTTATGATGACACCCAAAATGTTTAGCGACACCCGGCACATGGCCAGGGAGGGTGCCCGGGCACCACCCCCACTCAGATCAAATGACACACATTTGATAGTACACATTTTTAGTAATAATTTGTATTATATGGTTTGTACAGTACTTTGTCTCCTGGGCACCTCCACCTTCTGACTTGGATACGCCTACGAATACTAACCTAATAG